>CM035420.1:174815258-174820258 GCA_020310875.1 Ceratopteris richardii | reverse complement strand
TACGAAAGATTCACAATCTCGAATTGTTGATGTCATTTACGGATGCTCATATTTCCATTAAAAAACCCATTTGAGCACACCTTATAATGTTCAGCTTCTTCAATAGGTGAATTCTTTTTTAATAGTTTGTACATTATAAGTGATACGTTGATCTAATAAACAAATTAAATATGAACTATTGACTAGAAGATAGAGATGCATGCAACAAGAATGAACCAAAGTTGCACAAATATTATTGAAGAAATATAGTATATGAATGAGGTGAGATCTATTGGATACACTTAACACTCCACCCTCAACTCAGCCAAAATAGACCATGGAACTTTGATTTGTGATGCCACCATTATGAGCACAAGCCAATGTTTGATCTCAGACATTTGTAAAACCCTAACGTCCAACGTCCAAGTTAGATGAGGTTTCATATTTGTGATCCTAGCCATGATGTCATGTAGGGCATAGACTTCCAGGCCATTAGGTTTCCATTCAAGGTGAAAAGAAAGGCCTGGTGGTGCCATGCAATTTTCCAACAAAGCCCCAATGAGGAGAGTAGAGAGCAAGGATTATCCTCTTCTATGGGGTGAAAGAAGCCTATCCCCCTAGCTTGTAGGTCAAGGTCATATGAAATCTAATCATGTAGATATTGTTAGATTATTATAGTTTCTTGATTATTTTGTCTCTCTTGAGTAAATTTATCTATACCAAATCCCATTGTTAAGTATGTATAAGCATGGTCTATGTGAAGCTCAATGTAGCTTTCAAGTGTATAAGTAAGCTCTTCATTTGGATTATGTCACGATTTCCATCTAAGATCCATATTGGGAGCACATGGGTGGATAACACAATCTTTGTACCTCCATTGCTCTCTACAAATTGCTAACTTGAGCTCTCTATATCTTAGAATTTGTATCTCTTTATTGTGTTTTCATCAAATCCCTATATTCTTTTATTCCCATCTCCCATTATTTATTGCATGGTATAAGAGCTTACCAAACTCTAAGTGGTGTACGAGAAGAAACATAGAGACTAAAGAGGTTTCAATGACAAAGGATAGAGGACGCCAAGCAATATATCATCATCTATGACTATAATTCAAGATTCTTTTTCAACAAGAGTAGGTGGAGCATAAGCGAGATCATGAATGATGTGGATTATCCCAAATCTATGGATAAGACCACGAGCCTTCATTGAGTATAAACGTGATGGTAGGAATAACATCCTATGGAAGTTTAAAGTCATTTCCATCCTTAATTCATATAAGGTGTTGAAGACTATTCTTGGGACTAATCATGACCATAAAGAAGCACCTCATAAAAAAAAATTGATCAAAAGATTCCCCCTAATGTTGGTCTTCTATGTTCTTGGAAACATAGAAATGGAAACATTATAGGTTAGTAATGCTCTATGATTACAATATCCATGGTAAGAAATAATAAATATTTCACGAGTTGTATTCTTATGTATAGACATGGAGAAATTGTGAAACTTGAAAGGATAGAAATATAACTATTTCTTGAACAATCTAGGTGTAGTCGAATTTCACCAAGCAAAAATAAATCTTATACTATACTTCTGCCACATGAATTATTTAACTATTATATGAAAATCTTTTTATTATTTTCTTTGTTCGACTAAAGAGATTTTGAATTAGTCTATAGGGATTGTTAATTTCTTCCCAATAATTTTTACAAATATAAGAAATTAAGCCTTTTTTATTACATGTATTAATTATATTTTATGAAAAATATTTTTTCTACATCCTATAATGTATTACATTATTAGTAAAGTTTGAGATTTTTGTTATATAGTAGAATTCTACGGATCATGTTTTTTTATATAGTCTGTCGATTTCTTCCAAGTCACTCATTTTGTAGGTTTGTTATATAAGCCTTCTATAGGAACACTATTTAAACATAACAGAAGTGCATAAAGAATAAACGAAAAAGTCCAATTTTATTGCTAAGGTGAAAATATGCATATTTGAATAGAAATAGAGAACTATTGTGCTCTAAAACTATCTCGATATTCATATTCATATCATTATAGTCCATACGTTCTAAAAATTTGAAATTGGTAGAAAGAGCACAAGTGAGAATGACTTGTCTATTCTTACGATCTTAAGAAAGCTTAAGATAGAAAAATAAAATTTCTATATTGATCTATAATTAAAATATATTTCTAGAGTCTTCTTAATGTGGCCTAGGTGTAAGAAGAAAGTTAATCATTCATTTTTTTTTAATACTTTCAAATTAGGAAGCTCTAAGGAATTTCAGGACAAGGGAAAGATAGAAACAGGTCTAGCTTAAGTAGAAAGTATTGATAGTTGTTTCCAAAATGACATAGTGAGATCTTCATTTATTATTAGTTATTCAAGACATTAATATATAAAGTGCACTATACACGGCTTATATATCTATAATGTTTTTCTATGAAATCAAATGACAGGGATCGAATATAAACAATGATAAAATGGATAAAATGATGTCTTATGGTATTATATAACGTTTTACAAGGTAATAGAAAATATGAGATTGCATAGTAAATATTATAATTAAAAATTTCAACATAAAGATACACGTTTCATAAAAATTACTTGAACAGGTATCGAAAACAATAAACTTGTCATATGTCTGATATATCGTCTATGGATATACCTTTACAAGTCAATTAATCTTATTTCGTTGCAAGTCTATAATTCGAGTGTTTCTACATAAAAATACACGTTTCATAAATATTAATTGAATCGGTATAAAAAATAATGTACTTTTCATATGATATACCCTTGCAAGTCAATTAATCTGATGTCGTTGCAAGTCTATAATTCGAGTTCTTCAAAAAAAAATGCGCTTCGTTTCGACTTGAAAGCTTCTTTGAAATCAGCCTATGCACAGAATGAAATTAGAAATTGAAAGTTATTGCTAACCGTAACGGTAATTGTACTTTTGTAGTGAGAAACTAATCTATCCTCAACTTTTTACGTGAAGTATCTCTTATGATATTCGCTTTTCTTTGTAGTAACTATTCAATTCTGAATTTTTATTTTTGAGTTTTTCTTTATGAAAAGTTGAGAAAAAAGCAAACAAGAAACTAAAGTCTATATTTTAAATGCTCAAAAATCTATATCGCTTTTATATTTTGACGATAATATCATTGATCTCCATTTTTGTCAAGGGTCTGTTAAAGTGTGTCATTGGTAAATTTTTGTAATTCGACAATATCTAGAGACCAAATTCAGCGAAAATGTTTTATTGAAATCTGAATAGCTATTATTGTATTATCCTATTCGTGAACGTTAACTTTTGAGAAGCGTTTATACTCTATTCGGGGCCTATATCATCATAAATTTTATTCTTCGGTCTATTTACGAATGGTCGCTGTTTGGATGAGTACAGGAATGAGATTCATGTTCCATCAAGCACTTATTATTTATATAATGAATGCAAATGATTTGATCCATCACCGATTTGATAAGTAAGAAGAGTATTCTGATATTTAAATATGCATAAAAAAGAATGGGAGCCTTAAAAAAGAATTATGTTCTAGATCATAATCACGTTTCTTCTAGATCATGAGTTCTTTAATGCGTTCATCGTTCGAATGGGAGCCTTAAAAAAGAATTCAAAGTAGTATAGTAAAGAAATGAAGAAATTTTGATTATGGAAAATCAGAAGAATTATTCACCATATAGTCGATTACGATTGTATTACATGAGAATTATGCGTCGGATAGTGCTCAAATGATGAGAATTACTATTTGAGACAACTGATACGAGATATCCGATATGAAGGCAGCCTATTTCTCAATCACATTCTAAAGCTTGGAAAGCTCTGTTTGTCGTATTAGAGGAGGGAATTTCGTTGTTGAAAACCAGTAGACGACCTTTGATATGCTCGAGGTGGGCAGAAAAAGTTTCGTTGTGCTTATCTCCACTAACCTTTTACTCATCACTTCGACGACAGGAGAAAATACATGTTCTTCTTCTCAAACGCTTCTTATGGGATGCAGAACGTTGACACCACTTGGATGTGAACGTGAGGTTATTGTCCCACACATCTTATTTGTTGCTACCTCCGAGGGTGTCAAGGCAAGCACGTCATCCTTCCAAGCGCTTAACAAATTATGTTTGCAAATACAAACTCATGCCTACATGCGCGAATGTTCGAATCCCAAGCTATATGAGATACCATTGATCTCATTCAAAATATAGTTTATCAATAATTCTCTACAAAATTCAAAATATCTCCCTGTATAACAAAAAATTCAGTATGTAGCATTGCACGCAAGAAGCATTTATTTAATCTTTTTACCTTGCTCTAAGCGTAAGTATATATGATGCTGACTTTCTCAGGCAAGCAAACCTACATGAACAAAATCTTTCATGGTTTCATACTGCGAATATTTTCCATGATGAAGAGGCTTTAGCTTATGCATGTATGAGATTGTACACCGCCACACATTTCCTTACTCCCTCTCTGATTCTTGACAACAGTATGCTGACTATGGCGAGTACATATAAAAGGTTGTTTCAAGAGCATTCGACATGTACACATTGAGCGTAAATCTTCATACATGTGTTTTATCTACAGAATCTTCGTAACCGGAGGAGCCTTGAAGTTCTTATTTTGAGGTTTTCAAATAGGCTCCAATGTCACAAGAATTCGTTTCATTTGAAAAAATTTTCGTTTACGTAAAATCAAACCATTATTAGATATTATGAACGTAACATGTGTTCCCTCTACGCATTTTCTGTAACCGGAAGAGCCTGGAAAAATGTTATTTTGAGGTTTCAAAATAGCTTCCAATGTCACAAGATATTCGTTTCACTTGGAAACTTTCTCTTTTACGGAAAATTAGATCACAACCAGATATTAAGTAAGTAAGGAAGTTCTGAGGTCTGTCCTTATTTGTCTAAAACAGGGGATAGCCTAATGTGTTCTCAAAGTAGTTACTTATTATGTTCCATGACATACTAAGTAAACTAGGATTCTCATAGAGCATGAGAT
>CM035420.1:174705258-174810258 GCA_020310875.1 Ceratopteris richardii | reverse complement strand
AAAGATTTACCTCCTCTGGATAAACACACTTCTAAAATATCATCCTGACAATATTTATATAAATTCCCATTTATGAGTGAATATGCTTTGGCTTTCAGGAGCAATCTTCTCTTTTCTATAGGTGTAAAGTGTTATGGGAGTTTTCCAGTAGTGAGAACATGGAGAATTCCATCATACCAATCAGTCGGAATTGCTACTAGGCAAGAGATTACTATCCACCAGTTCATCATTAATATCTGTTTCTTTTTCGCTCATTGCAGTCCTGGACACTTGATCTGCCATGTAGTGCTCTTTTCTTGGCTTAATATGAATATCAAAATTAAATTCTTGAAACAAGAGTAACCATCTCCAAATCCTTCCAGCTACTCTAGGCTTGTTTAGCAAGTACTTCAAGGGCTGATGGTCAGATATAACTATAGAATGTACACCCAAAAGATAATGCCAAAACTTTTGAAGAGCAAAAACAGTAGCCAACCCTTCCCTTTCTGTTGTACTGTAATTCCTTTCTGCTTGGTTGAGTAGTCTACTGGCATAGGAGATAGGTCTGTCAACCTTGTGTGATGATGGTTGAGCTAGAACTGCACCAACAGCATGAAGACTAGCATCTGTGTGCACATGAAATTCCAATGACCAGTTAGGAATACTTAAAAGTGGAGCAGTACATAGCCTCAATTTTAGCTCACAAAATGCTTTCTCAGCTTCATCACCCCATGAGAAAGGGACCTTTTTACTGGTAAGCCTTGACAAGGGCTTAGCTATTTCTAAATACATCCGAATGAATCTTCTGTGATATCCTCCATGACCCAAGAAACTTTGCACTTCCTTTGGGCTATGTGGATTTGGCATGGAAAGAATAGCAGTAACCTTTGTAGGGTCAACGGTTATCCCTTCAGCAGATACTATGTGACCAAGAAGAGTACCCTCGGAGACCAAAAAGTGACATTTATTAGGATTTAATTTCAAACCTGTTTTGAGACAGTGCTCAAAAATTTATTTTAGATTTTCCAAATGATCATGGAAATCTTGAACTGCTGCTCTTGTATCTGTACCTGAAAATACTGAAAAGTCGTCCATGAAAATGGGAAGAAAGGTTGTTCACCACTTGTCCAGTATCAAATACATTGTTCTATTAAATGAAGCTGGTGCATTCTTCAAACCAAAAGCCATGCGACTATAGACATAAGTGCCCCATGGAGTTACAAAGGCTCTTTTGTCCCTATCATCAGGATGGATCACTATCTGATTGTAGCCACTAAAACCATCCAAGAAGCTATACAAAGTGTGACCAACTACTTCCTCAAGTACTTGCTCTCTGAAGGGCTGAGGAAATCCATCTTGAACAGTCACTTTGTTCAAAGCACGGAAATCAACACAGAATCTTATTTTTTCACTACTTTTCTTGGGCACAATAACCATAGAAAAAAGCCACCTGAAATGTTCTACTGGAACAATTGTACCTGCTTCTTCTAGTTATGTAATTTCTGCTTTTACCGCCTCTACATAATTCGGATTGAGTCGATATGGCCTACTTCTTGCAGGTGCGGCTCCCTCAACTAAGGGTATCCGATGTAACCCAAGCTCCTCTGGTATCCCTGTTAGATCTTTGTAGGACCATGCGAAGACACTTCTATAAGCAAAAAGCAAAGAAGTTACCTTCTGAAGTAAAGGAGGATAATGCCACAACCAAGAGGCCAAGTGGACTACTTGAGGGTTCTCTTCATCCCCTAGATCTACTTCTTGAACCAATGTTTCAGGACTAGTCTTGTTTGAGAAATCATCTCCACTATATGCAGGAGTGGACTTTAGCTTATATTTCGCAACATGTTCTTTTATCCATCCTTGAGGTATATCCGAAAAGGGGAGATCTTCTCTGCCTTCGGGCCCATAACCTTCCTATTCTGAAATCTCTATGGTTGTTGCCCTTTCAACATTAGTAATCTCATGCAAGCTCTCATTCTTCAACTCCTTGTGAACCTCATGGCCTTATCCTGCAACTTCTTCATCTACGACTTCTTCCCCTATTTCCTTGATTTCCACCGTGCAACACTCTACCTTTTCCATCATCCAATTCAATAATGTATCTTCTTCCTGGGGTAGAGAGGGCATTACCTGAGTGTCCACAGTATATCCAGTAGTTTTCCCTGAGTCGAATCCCTCTTCCAAGTGTAGTTGCAATTGGCTATTGGTGCGAGTTGAAATCCATAGTTTGTTTTTCCCCCAATCTTGCAAAGCTTTTGCTTGCCTCAGCCAAGGTCTCCCTAGGAGTAAAGGGTAAGAAGTCTCCTCTGGAAGCGCAATAAAAACAAAATCTAGAACAAAAAGGCAACCCTGTACTATCATCAGTACCTTTTCAATAATGCCAAGAGGCGCAACCCGATGTTGATCTGCTAGTGTAATTGTGAATGGTGCCATCTTGGTGGGGTTCAAATTTAGTTTCTTCATGGTGAAATCCGGCATCAAATTGATACCAGAGCCTCCATCTATGATTACGCCTATGAGAGCTTCATCCTTTATACAAATAGATAATCTTGAGCTTTGGTAGTCCGCCAAGGGTGCATGGGGTAAATCAACCATGAAACCATCTATACTGGGTGATTGGACCAAGTCAGCAGAGTGTATAGTCTTCAATAAGTCACTTCTTATTTTTGAATCCATCCTTATAAGTTCGTATGGACTAACCTTATGATGAATACCTTTCAAGATCTGTTCAATGTTTACCTCATGAGTGTCTTCTTGTAGAGTTTTTGGTCGGCCCCTTAGAGAAGTAGCCATCCTTTCATAGGCTCCTTCAATTTCTGCTTGGCCCTTCCACCCAGACCTCTTTTCCTCCTCCTTGTCTTGAAATCCTTGTTGCTCCTCTCTATGGATTGCTGCTGCTTGTCTAGCTCTAGTCATCATGGGCATTGCAGAGGATGAAACAGCATAAGACTGAGTGGTCATACCTTCTTCTTGTGGAGAGACGGCAATCATGTGGATTGGAGCAGGACGGCTTCTGGGGCAATCTTTGGTATAACGATCCTTGGCCTCTGGACAATATTGTCAAGGAGGTGCATCTTCTGGAAGGGAACACCTATTTTGCATATGGCCATACTCACCACATCGATAGCACATCAAAAGTCTATTTTATCTAGGCTTCACAGGTCGATTCTCCTCTCTATTAGGTGTATTTGAAGTACTAGCATAATATGAATCCAAAGTTTGAGGGTTACCTCTTTGCTGTGTACCCTTGAGGTAGTAGCAATCTCTAGCTTCATGACCATCCTTTCCACAAAAATGATTGCTTACCTTGTTAGGGCAATCAACATTGGAATCTCCATTGTTGTTACAGATTGTACACCAAATTTGCATTCTTATATCCTGAGTGGTCCGCAAATCTTCTAACTCTCAGCGAAGTTGCGCTACTTCATCATCAATGCGACACAGTGGTGGCAAGACCTTCTCTTCTTGTTGATTTTATTGCATTTTCAATGCCTCCAATTCCTTCCTTAGTTGCCCAATAGGATCCAGTTCTGCAGCATAATTCGATTGTGAATCCCCTTCAAAATGTTGCCTAGCTTCTTCAATGCGTGATGCTGCTGCAACAAAATCATTGAGGGTTGCATCCAATCTAAGAGACTCAGGAAGCTTCTGCTGAGAGGACCTCCGCAGAGCCTTTTCTATCCATTTTTTATCCAAGAAATCACCTCGAGCATGGGGCAAACGTGCAAGAAGTGCTTTTGTTCTAGTGTGAAGTTCATGGAAGGATTCACTTGCTCGTAACTTTAGGTTCTCTAGCTGATCTAGAGCTCTTTCCGAGGAATCACTTGGTGGAAATGTTTCTGAGAATGCTGTCTTCAAAGCCTCCCATGTAGCAAAATGGCCATCTGCATATTGACTATACCATTTATCTGCAAGACCCTCCAATGTGGATGGGAAGAGTGCTAGCATTGCATCTCTCTATTCTGCAGACCTCGTCCATGGCATAAGGAGATGAATCTCCTCACATGATCATCAGCATCCTCATAAGCTTGTCCCTTGAAGGTAGGGAATTTGATGTTTAGTCTAGAGAGTAAATGAGAGAGATCCTCCATTTGTACTGGTGTTTCTTCTGACGTATCTGAGGAGAAGTCTAAGGTTCTCCTATGCTTCTCTTTTGACAATGGTGTCGCACCCAAATCAATAGATAAATTCAAGGAGGGTAGAGGGGAGGTAGGCTCACTAGTGGAAGTTATAGTTAACTTGTTAAGGCTCCTCCGTACACGAAGAGGCTCCTTATCTGCTCGCGTATGGGTGTGCCAAATTGTAGAGGAGGTACTGGGGTATCTACGTTTAATAGGAACAAGCAGCAAGCACTCCAGTACTTCAACTACTCAAGGGGGGTTCTCTTTAGGGAAGTGTACCCTTTAACAATTCTGTGAGCAGGCAGATGTCAATGATTGTACAGAGTTGTGAATACTCAAGAAAATATTAATGACAAAATGACCATAAAGGAAGACCATCCACTCCTTAGTTCGAATCAGATGATTACAAGATAGGTCAAAGTGATGCTCAAAAGTTCATGCTCAGGGCTAACATGCCACTCCAAAACTAAACAACATCAATACAATGGATTCTTCCTATCAGCACAATGGACCAGTTATCTGCAGATCAGCACTGATCAATACAAATGATGGAAAATTGCTCTAAGGAACAGAGCATAAAAAATAACACTGACTCACACAGAATGACAACCAAGCCACTCCCTTCACACTATAGTGCTATTAGCCCTCTACTGGGAAGCCCACGCTCTGTAATCACACTACAGAGTAACTTCCTACAGTAGGCTTCAAGCCACAAGTGCCAAGAGAGAACCTCTGTTCGCACGTATGCAAATGTGTATATATGAATTGAATCCCAAATGAACACAAATCCCTTGCTTTTATAGGCTCCAATAGGCCAAGAGGGCCTTGCCGATTCCTCACGTCCACTGATCATGCGCCAGTTGATTACCCAAGATTGGAGGGGTAAATCAAATATGCCACCAGTCTTGAATTGGATCCTCAAAAATAGGCAATCGTCATGAATGGTTGGCGGCAACAACCATTTCTCCACTTCCACCCTTACCAGTTCCTTTTTACCTTTTTACTTTCAATCTGAGATCCTCATGTTATGCCGCACGTGGTATTGCAATGACCCATTGAATGCGATGGGTGGAAGATTGATTTCAACTTCACCAATCCAAGAGCCCTAATGAATATATTAGCTCACCTATTTGTCATTTCCCTGCTGATGGAATCCCTAGGCAATTCAAATGAAGATAATTGGTTTACGATTAAAGGCAGTCCCACCGAAAAGCTTTGCCCTTTAGGGTAGCAGTTTGGAAAAATGGCACTCAAGCAGTTGTCAAATGGTCTGCCTTGATGGAAAAGCATGTGGATTGATAATAACATCTAGAGTCATGCCTTGCATTGTGAATGGAAGGTCATATTCATGTACAAATAAACCCCCTTTTGATCATGGTTGTGGGGCAGGGAGAGAGAGAGAGAGAGAGGGGGAGTCGTGGGATGGAGGGGCACGGGGAAAGAGAGAGGGGATGAGGGGGAAGGGGGGTGGCGGGGGCTGAGGAAGAGGGAGGGGAGGGGGCTAAGGGTGGTGAGGGGAGGGGAGGGGTTTGGCGGGGGCTGAGGGGGTGGCGGGGGACGAGAGAGAGGGAAGGCGAGAGAGAGAGAGAGAGAGAGAGAGAGAGAGAGAGAGAGAGGAAGCGCGTGGGGGCTGAGGGGGGCAGTGGGGCGGGAGGGGTGGTGAGGGGGCTGGCGGTGAGGGGAGGGGAGGGTGATGGTGGTGAGGGGGGGGGGAGGGGGTTGGCGGGGGCTGAGGGGGTTGCGGGGGAGGAGAGAGAGGGAAGGGGAGAGAGAGAGAGAGAGAGAGAGAGAGAGAGAGAGAGAGGGAAGCGCATGGGGGCTGATGGGGGCAGTGGGGCGGGAGGGGTGGTGAGGGGGCTAGCGGTGAGGGGAGGGGAGGGTGATGGTGGTGAGGGGAGGGGAGGGGGTTGACGGGGGCTGAGGGGGTGGCGGTGGAGGAGAGAGAGGGAAGGGGAGAGAGAGAGAGAGAGAGAGAGAGAGAGAGAGGGGGAAGGCACGTGGGGGCTGAGGGGGGCAGCGGGGTGGGAGGGGTGGTGAGGGGGCTGGCGATGAGGGGAGGGGAGGGTGATGGTGGTGAGGGGAGGGGAGGGGGTTGGCGGGGGCTGAGGGGGTGGCGGGGGAGGAGAGAGAGGGAGGGAGAGAGAGAGAGAGAGAGAGAGAGAGAGAGAGAGAGAGAGAGAGAGAGAGAGAGAGGGAGGCGCGTGGGGGCTGAGGGGGGCAGTGGGGTGGGGGGGGTGGTGAGGGGGCTAGCGGTGAGGGGAGGGGAGGGTGATGGTGGTGAGGGGAGGGGAGGGTGATGGTGGTGAGGGGAGGGGAGGGGGTTGGCGGGGGCTAAGGGGGTGGCGGGGGAGGAGAGAGAGGGAAGGGCAGAGAGAGAGAGAGAGAGAGAGAGAGAGAGAGAGAGGGGGGAGGCGTCTGGGGGCTGAGGGGGGCAGTGGGGCAGGAGGGGTGGTGAGGGGGCTGGCGGTGAGGGGAGGGGGTTGGCGGGGCTGAGGTGGTGGCAGGGGAGGAGAGAGAGGAAAGGGGGGAGAGAGAGAGAGAGAGAGGAGGAAGGCAGGCGAGGGAACTGAGAGGGTGATGGTTGGAGGGAGAGGTGAGTGGAGGGAGCTAGCAGGTGGAGGGGGTGGAAGAGAGAGAGAGAGGATATCCCTGCTTAATGAACATGAAGCTAAGCATGAGGCCTTAGATTATGATGATACTATCTAGAGTGAGATAAACTGACATAAAACACACACAGAGAGAGAAGGAGGGGATGGCATATGCAGGCTCTACAGACCCCCACATCAAGCCTTTGCACTGTCCCTGCTGCAATTCCTCTCTTACTTTGCTTATTTCGATGGGATCTACGTAAACTAGAGTTAGTGAACGTAAATACGGCATGTACAGGGGATGAAGTGCTTCCACTTTGACTTAGTTCAGATACTTCTTCACCCTAGAGATATTGACCAGCGGTATCTTCTTACCCTATAGATCCTCCAGATGTACTGCTCCATGAGGTAGTACCTTCACCACCTTGTATGATCCTATCCATTTGGGTGCCAACTTGGTTGAAATTGCTGGGACCGGATGCACTAAAACCATGGATCCTACCTCAACTTCATGGGACCTCAGATACCTGTCATGCAGTCTCTTGCGCTCTTCTTGTGTTACCTGAAGTTTTTGCATTGTCCCTTCTCTGTATTCTTCGAATGCCACCAATCTCTGAATGGGAGGTTCAATTCCAATGGTTTTGGTTCCCATTTCCTTTCTGATAATGAACTCAAATGGGGCCAATGCCTCTTTTCCATATACTAAGCCGAATGGAGTCTCACCTGTGGCTCCCCTTCTTGTAGTTCTGAAAGCCCAAATGGCTCCGATCAATGCTTGTGCCCTGAAGCTTTGATGATCGAAGGATAATTTGCGAAGCAATCCAATCAAAATCTTATTGGAGCTTTTTGCTTGGCCATTTTCCCTTGGATAGTAGGCACAAGATTTTTTATGAAAAACCTTGTATCTATCAAATATGAATTGGAGCAATTGATTTACAAAATGTGTGCCCCTATCACTAGTTATTTCCAGTGGGCAACCGAATCTTGAAAAAATACCTTTATACAAAAACTTAGCTACTGTTAAAGCTGTGCAATCTACAGTAGCCTTAGCCTCAATCCATTTCGTTGCGTAGCATGTGGCCATCAAAATATATTTCTTACCCCCAGGTTGACCAATTGGACTGATTGGTCCTATGAAATCAAGACCCCATCGTTCAAATGGGTGCCATCCTGTAGATATGAATAATGGTTGGAAATTCAATCTGGTTGGTGTAGGTGCACATCTCTGGCAGATGTGGCATTCTTTAGCAAACTTGATCGCATCCTTGTAAATATGAGGCCACCATAGACCCTTGTGGATGATTCTGTGAGCCAATTCTTCCCCCTTTAGATGTCCTTCACTGTGTGGAGCTTCTAGCAAAAGATTTACCTCCTCTGGATAAACACATCTTCTCAAAATATCATCCTAACAAAATTTATATAAATTCTCGTTTATGAGTGAATATGCTTTGGCTTTCAGGAGCAATCTTCTCTTTTCTATAGGTGTCAAGTGTTCTGGGAGTTTTCCAGTAGTGAGAACATGGAGAATTCCATCATACCAATCAGTCCGAATTGCTACTAGGAAGAGATTGCTATCCACTAGTTCATCATTAATACCTGTTGCTTTTTTGCTCATTGCAGTCCTGGACACTTGATCTGCCATGTAGTGCTCTTTTCCTGGCTTAATATGAATATCAAAATTAAATTCTTGAAACAAGAGTAACCATCTCCAAATCCTTCCAGCTACTCTAGGCTTGTTTATCAAGTACTTCAAGGGCAGATGGTCAGATATAACTATAAAATGTACACCTAGAAGATAATGCCAAAAATTTTGAACAGCAAAAACAATAGCCAACCCTTCCCTTTCTATTGTACTGTAATTCCTTTCTGCTTGGTTGAGTAGTCTACTGGCATAGGAGATAGGTCTGTCAACCTTGTGTGATGATGGCTCAGCTAGAACTGCACCAACAGCATGAAGACTAGCATCTGTGTGCACATGAAATTCCAATGACCAATTAGGAACACTTAAAAGCTGAGCAGTACATAGCCTCAATTTTAGTTCACAAAATGCTTTCTCAACTTCAGCACCCCATGAGAAAGGGACCTTTTTATTGGTAAGCCTTGACAAGGGCTTAGCTATTTCTAAATACATCCGAATGAATCTTCTGTGATATCCTGAATGACCCAAGAAACTTTGCACTTTCTTTGGGCTTTGTGGAATTGGCATGGAAAGAATAGCAGTAACCTTTGCAAGATCAATGGTTATCCCTTCAGCAGATACTATGTGACCAAGAAGAGTACTCTTGGAGACCAAAAAGTGACATTTATCAAGATTCAATTTCAAACCTGTTTTGAGACATTGCTCAAAAATTTCTTTTAGATTTTCCAAATGATCATGGAAATCTTGAACTGCTGCTCTTGTATCTGTACTTGAAAATACTAAAAAGTCATCCATGAAAATGCAAAGAAAGGTTGTTAACCACTTGCCCATTATCAAATACATTGTTCTATTAAATGAAGCTGGTGCATTCTTCAAACCAAAAGCCATGCGGGTATAGACAAAAGTGCCCCATGGAGTTACAAAGGCTGTTTTGTCCCTATCATCAGGATGGATCACTACCTGATTGTAGCCACTAAAACCATCCAAGAAGCTATACAAAGTGTGACCAGCTACTTCCTCAAGTACTTGCTCTCTGAAGGGCTGAGGAAATCCATCTTGAACAGTCACTTTATTCAAAGCATGGAAATCAACACAAACTCTTATTTTTCCACTGCTTTTCTTGGGCACAATAACCATAGAAGAAAGCCACCTGGAATGTTCTACTAGAACAATTATACCTGCTTCTTCTAGTTATGTAATTTCTGCTTTTACCGCCTCTGCATATGTCCAATTGATTCGATATGGCCTACTTCTTGTAGGTGCGGCTCCCTCAACTAAGGATATCCGATGTAACCCAAGCTCCTATGGTATCCCTGTTAGATCTTTGTAGGACCATGCGAAGACACTTCTGTAAGCAAAAAGCAAAGAAGTTACCTTCTGAAGTAAAGGAGGATAATGCCACAACCAAGAGGCCAAGTGGACTACTTGAGGGTTCTCTTCATCCCCTAGATTTACTTCTTGAACCAATGTTTCAGGACTAGTCTTGTTTGAGAAATCATCTCCACTATATGCAAGAGTGGAGTTTAGCTTATATTCCGCAACATGTTCTTTTATCCATCCTTGAGGTATAACCAAAAAGGGGAGATCTTCTTTGCCTTCGGGCCCATAACCTTCTTGTTTTGAAATCTCTATGGTTGTTGCCCTTTCAACATTAGTAATCTCCTGCAAGCTCTCATTCTTCAACTCCTTGTGAATCTCATGGCCTTTTCCTGCAACTTCTTCATCTGCGACTTCTTCCCCTATTTCATTGATTTCCACCGTGCAACACTCCGCACTTTCCATCATCCAATTCAATAATGTATCTTCTTCATGGGGTAGAGAGGGCATTACCTGAGTGTCCATAGTATATCCAGTAGTTTTCCCTGAGTCGAATCCCTCTTCCAAGTGTAGTTGCAATTGGCTATTGGTGCTAGTTGAAATCCATAGTTTGTTTTTCCCCCAATCTTGCAAAGCTTTTGCTTGCCTCAACCAAGGTCTCCCTAGGAGTAAAGGGTAAGAAGTCTCCTGTGGAAGCGCAATAACAACAGAATCTAGAACAAAGTGGCAACCCTGTACTATCATCAGTACCTTTTCAATAATGCCAAGAGGCACAACCCGATGTTGATCTGCTAGTGTAACTATGAATGATGCCATCTTGGTTGGGTTCAAATTTAGTTTCTTCATGGTGAAATCCGGCATCAAATTGATACCAGAGCCTCCATCTATGATTACGCCTGTGAGAGCTTCATCCTTTATACAACCAGATAATCTTGAGCTTTGGTAGTCCGCCAAGGGTGCAGGGGGAAAATCAACCATGAAACCATCTATACTAGGTGATTGGACCAAGTGAGCAGAGTGTATAATCTTCAATAAATCACTTCTTATTTTTGAATCCATCCTTATAAGTTCTTATAGACTAACCTTATGATGAATACCTTTCAAGATCTGTTCAATGTTTACCTCATGAGTGTCTTCTTGCAGAGTTGTTGGTTGGTCCCTTAGAGAAGTAGCCATCCTTTCATAGGCTCCTTCAATTTCTGCTTGGCCGTTCCACCCAGACCTCTTTTCCTCATCCTTATCTTGAAATCCTTGTTGCTCCTCTCTATGGATTGCTGCTGCTTGTCTACCTCTGGTCGTCATGGGTGTTGCAAAGGATGAAACAGCATAAGACTGAGTGGTCATACCTTCTTCTTGTGGAGAGACTGCAATCATGTGGATTGGAGCAGGACAGCTTCTGTGGAAATCTTTGGTATAATGATCCTTGGCCTCTGGACAATGTTGACAAGGAGGTGCATCTTCTGGAAGGGAACACCTATTTTGCATGTGGCCATACTCACCACATCGATAGCACATCAAAGGTCTATTTTATCTAGGCTTCGCAGGCCGATTCTCCTCTCTATTAGGTGTATTTGAAGTACTAGCATAATATGAATCGAAAGTTTGAGGGTTACCTCTTTGGTGTGTACCCTTGAGGTAGTAGCAATCTCTAGCTTCATGACCATCCTTTCCACAAAATTGACAGCTTACCTTATTAGGGCAATTAGCATTGGAATGTCCATTGTTGTTACAGATTGTACACCGAATCTGCCTTCTTATATCCTGAGTGGTCCGCAAATCTTCTAACTCCCGACAAAGTTGGGCTACTTCATCATCAGTGGGACACAGTGGTGGCAAGACCTTCTCTTCTTGTTGATTTGGTTGCATTTTCAATGCCTCCAGTTCCTTCCTCAATTGCCCAATAGGATCCAGTTCTACAGCATAATTCGATTGTGTATCCCCTTCAAAATGTTGCCTAACTTCTTCAATGCGTGATGCTGCTGCAACAAAATCATTGAGGGTTGCATCCAATCTAAAAAACTTACGAAGCTTCTGTTGAGAGGACCTAGGCAGAGCCTTTTCTATAACCAAGAAATCACCTTGAGCATATGGCAGACGTGCAACAAGTGCTTTTGTTCTAGTGTGAAGTTCATGGAAGGATTCACCTGCTCATAACTTTAGGTTCTCTAGCTGATCTAGAGCTCTTTCTGAGGAATCACTTGGTCAAAATGATTCTGAGAATGCCGTCTTCAAAGCCTCCCATGTAGCAAAATGGTCATCTGCATATTGACTATACCATTTATCTGCAAGACCCTCCAATGTGGATGGGAAGAGTGCCAGCATTGCATCCTCTCTATTCTGCAGACCTCGTCCACGGCATAAGGAGATGAATCTCCTCACATGATCATGAGCATCCTCATAAGCTTGTCCCTTGAAGGTAGGGAATTTGATGTTTAGTCTGGAGAGTAAATGAGAGAGATCCTCCATTTGTACTGGTGTTTCCTCTGACGTATCTGAGGAGAAGTCTAAGGTTCTCCTATGCTTCTCTTTTGACAATGGTGTCGCACCCAAATCAATAGATAAATTCAAGGAGGGTAGAGGGGAGGTAGGCTCACTAGTGGAAGTTATAGTTAACTTGTTAAGGCTCCTCCATACACGAAGAGGCTCCTTATCTGCTCGCGTATGGGTCATGTACCTACTTGCAAACGTCCTCAGGGCCTCTCACAGAAATGCAAAGGTCCCATCGCGTGTGCCAAACTGTAGAGGAGGTACTGGGGTATCTATGTTTAACAGGAACAAGCAGCAAGCACTCCAGTACTTCAACTACTCAAGGGGGGTTCTCTTTAGGGAAGTGTACCCTTTAACAATTCTGTGAGCAGGCAGATGTCAATGATTGTACAGAGTTGTGAATACTCAAGAAAATATTAATGACAAAATGACCATAAAGGAAGACCATCCACTCCTTAGTTTGAATCATATGATTACAAGATAGGTCAAAGTGATGCTCAAAAGTTCATGCTCAAGGCTAACATGCGACTCTAGAACTAAACAACATCAATACAATGGATTCTTCCTATCAACACAATGGACCAATTATATACAGATCAGCACTGATCAATACTAATGGTGGAAAATTGCTCTAAGGAACAAAGCATAAAAAATAACACTGACTCACACAGAATGACAACCAAGCCACTCTCTTCACACTATAGTGTTATTAGCCCTCTACTGGGAAGCCCACGCTCTGTAATCACACTACAGAGTAACTTCCTACAATAGGCTTGAAGCCACAAGTGCCAAGAGAGAGCCTCTGTACGCACGTATGAAAATGTGTATATATGAATTGAATCCCAAATGAACACAAATCCCTTGCTTTTATAGGCTCCAATAGGCCAAGAGGGCCTTGCCGATTCCTCACATCCACTCATCATGCGCGAGTTGATTACCCAAGATTGGAGGGGTAAATCAAATATGCCACCAGTCTTGAATTGGATCCTCAAAAATAGGCAGTCGTCATGAATGGTTGGCGGTAACAATCATTTCTCCACTTCCACCCTTACCAGTTCCTTTTTACCTTTTTACTTTCAATATGAGATCCTCATTTTATGCGGCGTGTCGTATTGGAATGACCCGTTGAATGCAATGGGTGGAAGATTGATTTCAACTTCACCAATCCAAGAGCCCTAATGAATATATTAGCTCACCTATTTGTCATTTCCCCGCTGATGGAGTCCCCAGGAAATTCAAATGAAGCTAATTGGTTTATGATTAAAGGCAGTCCCATCGAAACGCTTTGCCCTTTAGGATAGCTGTTTGGCAAAATGGCACTCAAGCAGCTGTCCAACTGTCTGCCTTGATGGAAAAGCATGTGGATTGATAATAACATCTAGAGTCATGCTTTGAATTGTGAATGGAAGGTCATATTCATGTACAAATAAACCCCCTTTTGATCATGGTTGTGGGGCAGGGAGAGAGAAAGAGAAAGAGAGAGAGAGAGAGAGAGAGAGAGAGAGAGAGAGAGAGAGAGAGAGAGAGAGAGAGAGAGAGAGAGAGAGAGAGAGAGAGAGAGAGAGAGAGAGAGAGAGAGCGAGAGAGAGAGAGAGGGAGTCGTGGGATGGAGGGGCATGGAGGAAGAGAGAGGGGCTGAGGGGGAAGGGGGGTGGTGGGGGCTGAGGAAGAGGGAGGGGAGGAGGCTGAGGGTGGTAAGGGGAGGGGAGGGGGTTGGCGGGGGTGAGGGCGTGGCGGGGGAGGAGAGAGAGGGAAGGGGGGAGAGAGAGAGAGAGAGAGAGAGAGAGAGAGAGAGAGAGAGAGAGAGAGAGAGAGAGAGAGAGAGAGAGAGACAAAGAGAGAGAGAGAGAGGGAAGCGCGTGGGGGCTGAGGGGGGCACTAAGGCGGGAGGGGTGGTTAGGGGGCTGGCGGTGAGGGGAGGGGAGGGTGATGGTGGTGAGGGGAGGGGAGGGGGTTGGCGGGGGCCGAGGGGGTGGCGGGGGAGGAGAGAGAGGAAAGGGAGAGAGAGAGAGAGAGAGAGAGAGAGAGAGAGAGAGAGAGAGAGAGAGAGAGAGAAAGAGAGAGAGAGAGAGGGGGGGGAGGCGCGTGGGGGTTGAGGGGGGTAGTTGGGCGGGAGGGGTGGTGAGGGGGCTGGCGATGAGGGGAGGGGAGGGTGATGGTGGTGAGGGGAGGGGAGGGTGATGGTGGTGAGGGGAGGGGAGGGGGTTGGCGGGGGCTGAGGGGGTGGCGGGGGAGGAGAGAGAGGGAAGGAGAGAGAGAGAGAGAGAGAGAGAGAGAGAGAGAGAGAGAGGGAGAGAGAGAGAGAGAGAGAGAGAGAGAGAGGGAGGTGCGTGGGGGCTGAGGGGGCTGAGGGGGGCAGTGGGGCGGGAGGGGTGGTGAGGGGGCTGGCCGTGAGGGGAGGGGAGGGTGATGGTGGTGAGGGGAGGGGAGGGGGTTGGCGGGGCTGAGGGGGTGGCGGGGGAGGAGAGAGAGGAATGGGAGAGAGAGAGAGAGAGAGAGAGAGAGAGAGAGAGAGAGAGAGGAGGAGGAGCAAGGCAGGCGAGGGAACTGAGGGGGTGATGGTTGGAGGGAGAGCTGAGTGGAGGGAGCTGGGGGGTGGAGGGGGTGGAAGAGAGAGAGAGAGAGGATATCCCGCTTAATGAACATGAAGCTAAGCATGAAGCCTTACATTATGATGATACTATCCAAAGTGAGATAAATTGACATAAAACACACATAGAGAGAGAAGGAGGCGATGGCATATGCAGGCTCTACAAGAGCCAATGGAGGATTCAAATTCAAATTCAAATATCCCATCTATAAAAGATGTCAAAAAAACTTGCAGGATACAAGTCTCATTTCACAAGTTATCCTTGACCACATTGTAAGAGGGTAATCCTTACATCATAGCCTATACTACTCATTATTATTAGGCTTTGATTATCATGCCTATGATCTTGTACAACATTGTATTCTAATACAATAGATCAATACTTCTCATCCATGGTCTCTCTGTCATAGTCACTCATAACACTCAACCTGTATTGTTCATATCTCAATCATTTCTTTATCATTTTCAACATCTATAGCTCCTTGGAATCAACTCTAGTCCCTCTAAATGCTCACAAATTTTGAAAGATAATCCAATGAGCAAATGTGTACAAAATGGCGTCGAAGCACTCATTGGTCAAACTCTGTAGAGGTCCTAAAAAATCGAGGGTAATGATTTGATTGCTAAATTGATTTATTTGTGTATAGTGCATCATTTTAAGTGATTCCACTTTGAATCATTACATCAGTAAGCTAATTTGATATCTCCAAAAGGAAGTTTTCTAATTCGTATTGTATTGGAAGCACTAAGCATAACAAGTAGCAGGTGTGTGAACAAAAATAGAAGGTTTTTGTTGATCCTTCAACTTGCAAGTAGTGTGTTTTGGTTCAATCATTTCTCACATCACTTTCAAAGTACATAGGAACTTGTATAGTGTCATTCGAAATCTAAGAGGGCCTACAACTCAACTCTGAAGCAAGACGGGGCTGGTACAAGCAGGATTTGGCAGCACCTACTCATTTCTTGAAGTGTCCATCCATCTTTCCCAATAGGGGTATCAGAGCAAAGATAAGGTAGAATGGGATATGGTTTTCGTTCTTTCATTGATAAATTGGACAAGAGCAACTATCAAGCATGGTCCGAGGATGAAAATATACTTGCAAGGAAGGAGCCTCTATGGATACATCTTAGGAGATGAGGAGGTGCCCATATTTAGAAGCAAAGAACAACCTACAAGAGAGGAGCATGGAAGACTCAACACATGGTGTGCCAAGGATGCATTAGCAAGGTCTTACTTACTTAACTCAATTTCCGATTTTCTTCTTCCACACATTAGAAACTGTAAGACATCCCAAGAGAGTTGGCAAACATTTTCTTCATATTGTTCCTCCAACACAAGGGCTAGGAAGAACCAATTGTGGATTGAGTTTACCACTCAAAGAAAGCAACCCAAGCAAGGCATTTCAGAGTATGTGACCAAAGTCAAAGATGTAGCAGATCAATTGGCAAGCATAGGAGAAGAAATTGAAGAGGAGTAGATTGTAAGACAAGTAATCAATGGTATTAAAGCTGATGATGAATGGGAAAGCTTCACATATGCCATGGACTTGTACATGGACATGCAGATTCCAGACCTTACCACTCTCATGGGGCAACACTTTACCCATGAAGCCAAGCTCAACAAGAATGAAGATTCATCAAGAGGTAATAGCTCTTCTGCCCTATACATTGATAAAAGTAAGTCCAAAGAGAAAGGTAATAACAAGAAGATTGAGGATGAAGGAGCTACCTCCCAAGCCAACTATGCAGGGAGAGGGAGAACCTCAAGAGGAAGGGGCAGAGGAGGTAAGCAAGGTAGGGGGAGACCTTGTAACTCCTCACCATGTAATATTTGTGGATTGTCAAATCATACTATAGATGAGTGTTACAGGAACTTCAAGAATGAGAGAGGTAGAGGATGTCAAAGAGGTGGATATACACAATCAAGAGGAAGGTTCAATCATCATCAAGGATACAATAAAAACTACAACAACAACTACAATAGCAACTACCAAGAAGGGTACAAATCAAGGAAAGATTACAACTACATAGACGAACAAGAGGATTCTCTTCTGATTATGAACATGACTTCAAAATGAGGTATACATGATGACCATCTATCACTCTAGCACAATGGTGAGTACCAACGTGAGAAGATTCACCTCATAATTGTCAATCCGTGGAGACGTGAGGACTAGTATGAAGACTATGAGCAAGTGAAGGCACAAGTGTGTGAGTGAGAAGCACACAAGCATGCACACACATACACACACACGCGCACACAAGGCAAGAACAAGGAGAGGAACAATGGAGTTCTTTGCATTAGTCAAAAAGTCTCTTACAAAAGCTCAATTCACAAACAATCTCCCCCCAAAAATGAGCTCTCTAGCTCTTTTTATAGTTTTCTAACTAGCTTTGGTCTTGTCCAGACCTAGTGTCCGGCCTAGTTAAAAATTAGGTTCTAGAGCCTATTTGAGGGCTCAAACAGAGTCTAAAAATTATGA
Source organism: Ceratopteris richardii (assembly GCA_020310875.1). NCBI lineage: Eukaryota > Viridiplantae > Streptophyta > Polypodiopsida > Polypodiales > Pteridaceae > Ceratopteris > Ceratopteris richardii. The sequence continues at coordinate 174,793,054 of CM035420.1, read as the reverse complement.
AAATTGATATGTAGCTAGTTCTAATACTCCTCAAGCTCGAGGACTCCTCGGCTTGCACAAAATGGAGTCTATTCTACCAAAAACGAAATTTACAATGTTTGTGTAGTGATTAAAAATCACTTGAGTTGTAAATGGTCCATGGAAAAAATGATTGGGCCTTGTTGCCGTATTGTGCATGACTCCTCCGTTGCGCTAGTATGCTCTTCATCTTACTTGTATGCCAACACACCCCCTTTCCTAGCGTCTGTCACCCCTGACAGACCTCTGTTCTATCGAGTGGTCGATATAGTATTGGATGACATTGGTGGCAAGTTCGTGTTCTCCTATCCTTAAGCCTCTTGCTAGATCAGCTTCCAATGCATCCCAATTTATTGCGCCAGGGACCTCTGGTTGCGGTGTGGTGTAGTACTCAGAGTACATTGCTTGTTCACAAGCAAAGAGATGGAGCAGGTGTGTTGGCTTCGGTGCGAAGACCTCCAAGTGATACTCCCAGAAACCTGATCTGAACATTTCTTCGAAGGTCTGTTTGTAACATGCACGGAGGTATTTGATGCGTGCATGCCAGGCGTAAGCCACACGAATACTGGGGGTGGTGCTCATGTCATACACTAAATCATAATTTCCATTGGTAAACCCCGGTAGACGTACCTATGGTGCGGCTGCATTTTTAAAGGTTTTCAGGACTACCTGCATCATATCTAAAATCTTAAGCATCATTTGAGCTGCCACATCTAGCATGGGCTTCAATCGCGGCATCCAATGGCGAATTGTTCCCATCATGTATGCTACCGACAGTGGTCCCTGTGGTGGCGCAATGTACAGGTAGTTTAGCCATTCCTTGCATTGCGCATTGTTCTGCACTTTGATATTGAATGCCTTCCAAGACCTGCGGCGTGGAACTGGATCGTAGCATGGATTGTATAGGAGATGTAAAGGCGCGTTGTTCCATGTGCGTAGCATTTCTGGATATGTCTCTAGAAGTTTCTGCCGCCAGGTGGGTTGACAAATTTTGCCTTTTTGCACCTCTGGAGGAAGGTCTTTGGGTTGAAATTGGGTAGCAAAGGTAGGAATCTTACCCGTGACTCTCTGTATTTCTGCATTATAATCAGCCAGGATAATATAATAAGGCCTGTATTGGAGTTCAGATGAGAGGATAAGGCGTCTCGATGACAGGTTCTTGAAGTAAGCAGATTGTAGCACAGTTTCCTCTATGACCCTCATGGCCTGATTTTGCACTACTGTGTGCTCTTCGTGAGAACTCCCGATTTCCTCCACTTGACGTAGCCATGGAGGCCGTGGTGCTTCGAATGTGTCCTGAGCTTCTTCCGTTTGTTGGCCTCCTGGGAAGGGTTTTGGGTCATATTCTTCTTCAAATGTCTGTTCCACAGGAATTTGTACTACTTCTTCGTCGGTGGGAGCCTCTAGAGGGGAAGGTGGTCTCTCATATTGTAGTAGACGTGCTTGCAATTCGGTGACCTGTTTCTGGAGATCTTTTAAGGCCTCTGAGTCCGTGAGAAGTGAAGCCGCGGAGGAGGTGGTTTGAGAGGCTGCTGTTGTTGCTTTTTGGTGTTTCTGCTTCAGTTGACCCAGTTCCTCTGATAGCAGGTCATGTGCTTCAAGCAGCATGGCATAGTCTTCCAATATGATCTTCATATTGTCGGGGGTCACTGCTTGAAACTTTGATGGGCTGATGGGTGCCCCAGGTGTGCTTTCGATAGCTGCTTCTAGGTTTTCCTGATTTTGTAATTGCAGGCGTCGATTCTCTTCATGAGCGGCAGCAAGATGTCGCTTGAGTAGGTCCATATTTCACTGGAGCTTTGAATTGCGTTCCAGCTGTGTCCGTAGATGACCTTCTACCACTTGTATTGCTTCCTGATCTGTGTTCTGTAACTGTACCTCCAATATGCTATGAGCCTCTTGGAGAGTTTGGAATTGTGTGTGGAGGCGAGCATTTTCCTCCTCTAGTGCAGCAAGGCGGTGTTGTAGTGTCTCCGAGTGCTCTTGCAGGCGTTCATTCTGTTGCTGGAGCTGATTGTAATCTGTCCTTAAGTTTGATATACAAGCTAGCATGGTGTCCAATGCATTTCCTATAGATGAGGGGTGGTGTACAATGGAAGATGCATGGGAAGGGAATTGGGGAAGGGGAAGAGTGAATGATGTGTCTATTGAAGACGTGTGTGTGGGTGAAATTGGTGGAGGGGGAATGGGAGGAGGTGGAAGCGTGGGGGGAGGGGGAGGTGCCGTGGGTGGTGAAATGTCCATACTTTCATGAGTGGGTGCGAGTGTGGGGTCTACCATATACATTGGAATGGTAGGTGGTGTGTGTGTGAAAGTGGTGAATAGATGAGAAGTGGGGTGGGGAGCTGAAAATAAAGGGAGTGGTTGAGACCTGGGTTGAAAAGTTCTAGTAAGGAAGTCATGGAGGGATTGGAGAAGTGGAGAGATGGAGGTTGGGGGTTGAGGTTGTAGAGTTGAGGAGGGCATGAAGGGTTGTGTGGTAGCAGGGAAACCCATGAATATGGATCTAGGGTCAGGATGGCCTATGGCTGAGGGCATGGGGGATGGTTGTCCTAGGGCAGGCTCTATGAGCGATTCGGTGGATTGTGTAGTGATGGGGGTTGCTTCATAGATTGGGTTATCAGAGGTGGAGAATAGGGTTGAACTAGAGATGGGAGTACGGAAGATGAAGGTTGGTTCGGTGCGTTGGGTGGTCGAGGTGATTTCCATGGTTTCTGCTCTAGGAGGCGATGGTGGGGTGTGGGTGGTAGTGGCTCGGTGGATTCCTCATGGGTGACTGGGTGCTCTTGGCTAGCAGTTTTTGTTGCTTGGGAGGTTGTCCTGATGGGTTCGGATGTAATAATTGGCCCTTCTGCCGTTGTAATGGGGATCTGGATATTCTTACCTGAGCGTGGTTGTGTCTGGAATCTTCGTGGATCATATTGAACTAGAGACCTTCTAATGGCAGTCCGCACTGCTTCTACTACCCCATATGTTTCTGCCATCAATAAGAGACCTTCACTATATTCTGAGTCAACTCCTGCTTCTTCCAACAGCTGAGTCATGAGTACTCTACTGCTCTGTTTGGTGAGCAGTTGTTGCGATCGCACTCGTTCCATAATTTGATACAGCCTTCGGAGTTCTGCTGTATAGGTTGGGGCTTCAGTGGTCTCCTCTTCATATGCTCCTTCTTCTTCTAGGTGTCCTTGTTGTTGACCTTGTTGAGCGTCACTCCAATGTACATGGCGGCCGTCTGTAGATTTTCTTCTTCTTTGTGAAGATGTGCCTTGCTCTTCTACATCTGAATAAAACTCTACATCAGAGAGTTGTGTACTTTGTAAGAATGCCTCGAAGTCCTGGGGATCCATTCCTTCAGCATGTCCAGTTGTAGCAAATTCAAATTCAGATGGAGCAGGAGGAGCTGAAGGGGCAGCTTGTGTCGTAGATTCAGATCTAGACCCGGGTATCCTAATGGTAAAGGGAGGTACAGCGGTCTCCCCTTGTGGCGATACTTCATGAGTAGTCAGAACTTCCCTTGTCTGGACACAAGGGATCGCACCCCTCATGCGCTTGGATTGATGTGTGAACGTCTTGAGCTTCTTAAACATTTGTAATTGTGCCCAAGTTAAGGCACGTTCAATGGGAACATCGTATGCTAGGCACCCGTAAATAATGCGTGTGATTGCACAGCAACCGTTCACCACTAATTTCCTAGAAGACCTTTTATTTGCTTCATACAATTGATCTATAATCCATACCAGCAGCTTAATTGGTAACGCACCTGCCTCCGCTAAGTAGAGAGCGAACCAGATTCTTTGGTGTGGTTGTGTGAAGCGGTCTTGGCTGGGGAAAGCAAAATGTTGCATGCACATACGGAGAGGGATGGACACGTTTGGTGTGACTGCTGCCATGTCTTTAAGCTTCAGTAGTTTCCTATCCTTCATGTTAGTATGAATGAGAGCATCCTTCTCAGAAGGTACATGTGTGCCGTGTGCATATTCAAAGCAGCGCTCACCAACTCCACAATAAGTTCAAACCTCTTTAACTCGTTGTTGCCCAGCAAGGAAGGAAGAACAAATGATCCTGGTTTGTCCTTTTCTTCATTAGCTTGTAATGTGGAGACCAAATAATAACATCGAAGGAGATCCGGTTTAGGTAGTGGTGCTTCAAAGTATTCTGCTAGCCATGCACGTTGCCATATGGTCTGGAGATCCTCGGTGTTCTGTAGAGTCTCAAACTCCTTGGAGAAAAATTGGAATCGAACACATGATCTGTCATACTCGCACTTAGACTCCCATATATACTTGGCCTCTCCTAATGGACCTGGCATGCCATTGAACCAATGAGAATTGGCATGGACTCTTTCTGTGATCCCTGTGGGGGATCCGGTACCGGGATCTGCTGAAGGTGTTGCAGATCCATAGGTCGTTGAGTTGGTGGCACATCCACAGGTAGACTATCCACATCGATTCGTGGAGTAAGTATTCCTACTTGTCAGCTCGGACCTGTCACTTCTGCCATGCTACTTCTTGCCTCCTAATTCTGTGAGAATATAGAAACATGTGTTAACATTGTAAAGGACAAGTTAGAGCCGTTTTTTGTCCCCATTACAACATTATCACAAGGTTCGGTAGAGATTAGTAGGTTAATAAGTGCTCGGTGCTTGTGTGTGTAGTTAGGAATTGGTTGGACCTAAGAACTAAGTGGAATGTAGTGTGAGAGTGACGTAGTTAGTAGGTGGGCATGGATTTACAACTGGGGTCCGGGGGTTTATTACAAGTTTTAGGTTGCCAAATGCAGTGGATGGGCTTTGATCTTGATTTTGTGGAGACTCTGAAGAGTTTGATAGGGGTATCTGCTTGAAGATGAGGCTTTTTAGAGACCCATTTACAAGTGATTCTACTAGTGCTCATGGAAGAATATGTGTCCGTGCGTGATGTGTAAGACTGGGCCTCAGATGTTCGAGTGAGTGAAACATGTTGTACCGGTTGCGGCCTTGGTGTAGCTATTTGAGCCCGCAAGCAAGCCTTAGGCACCCAGATTTGTCGTGATTGTGGGCTGGCCTTCATTGACTTCTTGGGTACCCAAATAGACTTCACCTTCGCAGAAGAATTAATGAAGGACTTCTCATTAGTGTCATGTTGTTGACTACTAATAAGAGGTTTTGGCCGTGGGGTCGGCCTGGTCTGAACAGGGTATTCGCCTTTTCGCCTCCATACTTGCTTCCATGGCTGAAACAATCTGCGTTGCTCCTTTTTTTGGCATCCAATTTCGGTAGTGTTCTGCTTCTTCTGTATTTGATCTGCCATTGGTTGTTGCAACCTTCTGGTCTTTGGAAAAGAAGGGAGTTCCGTCCTCTCTCTGGCTCCGTTGTTGGGACAAGCCTCTTTCTGCATCATACAGTTTTGGACAAAAATAGCAATGTCAACTTCATGTGCGCCCCTGGAAGGACCAGGAGTTTGTGCCTTGCCTAGTTCCTTGAGTGCCTCATTTTCCAATTCAACTGTAATTCGGCTATGATCTACCCATACCTGAAGAAGTCCACTTCTTAGGTTGAGGTTGACTGCATGATCATAGATCCAGTCCTGACCCAAGACAAGAGGCTCAGTGAGGTCCTCATCTTGACACACTAGTACTTTGACTGTCATCACTTCGTCTTGAATGGAGATGGGAAGATCCACCTCGCCCATGCAAGGGGTTTCCACACCTCCCAATCCTATGAGATATGCTTCTATAGGATCGACAATTAAGTTCATTCTTGACAGTAAGACAACTTGACAGCACTAGTGGATGCACCTGAGTCAATCAAAGCTCTTACAATCTTTGCACCCTTTCCTTGTCCTACTCCTAGGGTTACAAAAGGCCGTCGGTCGATTATTCTATGGGAATGCCCACCTGAAGTCTCGCACATGGCCATAGGATAGCCTACAGATTCTTGAGTGTGAAGCATAGGCGGGTCTGTGCCTTGTCTCCTCAATTTCATTCGTCGGATGCGTTCTAAAGCTTTTGCCTGTGCTTCTTCTCTAATTCGTTTCTCTTCTTCTTTACGTTTCTTGGTAGTGTTGAGTCGATTTAGCATCTCTTCAGTGAGGGGTTCCTGATATAACTTGACTCTGCATCCACTTATGTAACTTGGTAGAATATCGCCCAGTTGAACTGCGCCACTTGTGGAGATTCTATTGATAATCATTGGCCCGTAACCTCTTTTCTCTAATTTCCGTGCATGCTGCTTCAATGTGTAGACTAGGACTAGGTCGCCTGCTTTCAAGCCTTTATCCTTCACATGTGTATCAAAATATGCCTTTTGCCTCTTCTTCGCTGCATAGATTCCTGCTGTAGCTCTCAATCGTGTTTCGCCTAGACGTTCAAGATCAAAGACTCAAGAGGAGAGTTCATGGCCTGTCCAGACATGCTCTTGTGCTACCTTCAATGTAGGTATCAAAAAGTCCAGAGGTAGCACAGCATTTTGGCCAAATACCATCTGAAAGGGGGTGGCTTGGAGTACCGTTTTATAGGCAACCCGGTATGCCCAAACAGCATGGTGTAGCTGTTTGTCCCAATCAGAGCATTTATTGTTCACTAGTTTAGTCAGCACATTGCATAAGATCTTATTAGTGCTCTCAGCCTGGCCATTAGCTTGTGGATGATAGGGGGCCGATTTCTTATGTATCACCAAGAATTCTTGGAGAAGATTTTCTATGACTTCATTCAAGAAGTGTGTGCCTCTATCACTCACCAACTCTATTGGCAATCCGTACCTCGTGAATACATTTTCAAATAAGAACTTTGCTGTTGTTTGACCATCATTTTTTGTAGTAGCTTTCGCTTCTACCCACTTGGTTAGATAGTCTGTGGCCACGATGATATATTCAGCATGTGAACCCTTAACTGGGGGATTAATAGGACCAACAAAGTCTATTCCCCATTTAGAGAACGCATGTCCACCCATCATAGGCTTCAGTGGCATCTCATCCTTGCGTATAGGGTACTGAGTTCTCTAACAAACATCACACCGTTTCACATAGGTATGTGCATCCATGTGAAGGGTTGGCCACCAAAAGCCCGCAAATAGTATTGCCTTGATTACCCGATCTGGTCCAAAGTGTCCCCCTGCTACACCTTGGTGAGCAGTATCCAAGATTTTGAGATATTGACTCTCATGGACACATAGTCTCAGGTAACCATCTTTACAACGCTTGTATAGATTATCGCCAATGAGTGAATAATCCTGGGCTTCTTGTTCTAAACTCCTTTGCCTAGCCAGAGTCATGTCTGGAGGGAATGTTTTCGTCCTTAAGAAGGATACTAGAGGTTCACTCCAATATGGCACTATGGACACTTGATAAAGAGTGGCATGTTCCACACGTGGTTTAGTGCAGCAGATTGGGCATTCCTTGCACAACTTTTGGACATCAGCCTCCATAGTCGGCCAATGCACTCCGAGTCTCCTTAGTGTCTGTAAGGTTCGTTGCTTTGAGTAGTGTTGCTCTAATGCACCTACATGTGCTAAATGCAACCATTTAGTGTACTCGTCCTCTTCTACACAACAAGCCAAGATCCCTTGATCTGTCTGTTTGTACATGCTTCCTGCCATGATATGGTACTTCTGGGCTTTTACTACCTCTCTACCTTGAGTGTTTATTACTGGGTGGTTAGGCCCGTATGTCAATACTGGCACTAATGGTTTAGCCCACTGAGGTATTACTTCCAAATTAAACAAGTAAGCATCAGGAAGATCATCCGATACTCCTTGTGGGGCTTCTCCGGATGCGAGCCTAGAGAGATGATCTGCTCTCAAATGAGTCTTGCCTTTTCTCACCACTACCTCAAAGTCATATTCCATTAGTAAGAGGAACCATCTCACCAATCTACCTGTGTTGCATGGCTTGTTTACCAAGTATAGTAGAGGTTGATGATCAGTAAAAAATTTAAACTTATTTGCAAGCAAATAATGTCTAAACTTTTTAACCGCATACACCATGCCCAACCCCTCTCGTTCGGTAGTGGTATAGTTTCGCTCAGCTGCATTCAACTGTCTACTCGCATAGGCAATTGGAAGATCCATATTACCTTCACCAGTAGGTTGTGCAAGCACACATCCAATGGCATAATTGGATGCATCCACATGAACATGGAAAGACTTATTCCAATCTAGTGTGGTCAAGATTGGTGTTGAACATAATCACCGTTTAAGCTCATTGAAGGAATTCTCACATTCCTCAGTCCACTCAAAGTTTGTCAGAAGTCCGTACAGAGGCTTTGCAATGATGGCATACATGTGTATAAATCGTCGGTAATAACCACAATGCCCCATGAAAGCTTGTACTTCCTTGACATTCTTTGGCCTAGGTAATTCGGCTATAGCTCTTACTTTCTCTTCATCCGTAGATATGCCATTCTTTGACACTATGTGTCCTAGAATTTTGCCTTGCCTGACCATAAAAAAACATTTTTCTGGGTTTAGGTAAACTTGATATTCTCTACATTTGTCAAAGATTTGTCTGAGTTCAGGAATATGGGTTTGTCTAATGTTGGAATGAGCACAAAGATCATCAACATAGACTTCTAGGTTCTTCCTCAGGAACTCCTTAAATACATGGCACATCAGCCTTTGGAAGGTTGCGGGAGCATTGGTCAGCCCGAATGGCATTACCCTAAAAGTGAATATACCCCACTCTGTGGCAAAAGCCATTTTATGCTGATCTTCTGGTGCAATGGCCACTTGATTGTAGCCAGAGAACCCATCTAGGAAGCTGTACACTTCCTTGCCTGCCACCCTTTCTAATAGATGCTCAGTGATAGGAAGCGAGTAATTATCCCTGATCGTGGCTGCGTTAACCTTCTTCAAGTTAATGCATACTCGTAATTTGCCGTTCTTCTTGGGCACCACCACAATGGGGGATACCCATTCAGTGTGCTCAATTTCATAGACAAATCCAGCTTCAACCAAGCGGTCTATCTCTTCTTTGATCTTGGCAGCATAGTTGTCATTGTATGTGTATGGCTTTTGTTTTGAGGGTCTGGCCTCTGTAGTCATGGGAATCGTATGTGAGCATATGTGCGGGTCCACTCCTTTCAAATCCTTGTAACTCCAAGCAAATACATCTCTGTATTCTCTTAGCAAGGCTATCAGCTAATGCTCTTCTTCCTCAATGAGGTCATGTCCTATGTAAGTGCACCTCTCTTCTCCTTCTTCTATGGCTACCACTATTTTCTAGGTGGTTTCTTTGTTATCATAGGCCTCTCCCGATTGTGCCTCTCGTTTAGGCATTCTAATCATGACTCTCCTGTCATCTATCTCATACTTCTTAAAATTTTCCGGGACCTCAAACAAAGATTCTTCCTCTTCTGGTGTGACTTCTCTCTTCTTTCTTTCCTTTCCTTCTTCCTTAGAGGTTATATGTGTGGCTAGCCTTACATCCTTTGTAAGCTCTCCGTGCTTCTAGGGTTGAAATTCTACTTCATAGAAGTATTCCTCATCTGATGCAAAAGGTGGGTCCATAATGATTGACTCTAGATCGGAGTCACTCACATCCTCAAATGCATCAGGGCTAGGTTCACACTCTTCTAAAACTGGCTCTCCCATGATCCGCTCTATGGAGAAGACTGAAATGTCATAGCCATCCTCATCACAGTGAGGTGTCCATTGTTCTTCATTGATGGCTACATCCATTGTTGCTAGAATTTCTGCCCAGCCGTGAGGTTCGAATTCTTCGTCTGGAAAGACTACAGGTGCATAGGCTGGGTCTTGGATTGATCTATGGGTCTCTTTTGCACCTATCTCCCTGGCTTTTTCTCTCTTCTCTTCTTCTACTGCTACCTTACACATCCATAAGTGAGTGTCTTCATGCATCCATGAGGATCCTGATCCTAGAGAATGCACCGATTCCGTATCATCTTTGGCTCTATGGATGGGGTTCCATTGGATAGGAGGGACATCTCTATGAGAGTAATCCTTGAGATTGACTTTGGTTGTAACACCTAAGTGCTGCAAATGCAAGGAATTGGTTCCCCAATCCTGTACCACTTGCAACTGCCGCATAAATGGTCTTCCCAAAATCATCTCATAGGCTTGATTTTTGCTAAAGTCACAGATAGCAAATGTGTGCTCAAACTCTACACCACAAGTAGTGAGAGTTATCCCCTCTAGTAGTCCTAAGGGTCTTTCTATGTGCCCGTCAACCATCTGCAATTTCATTCTCGTTGGCCTGAGAGCTGGCTTACCCATCGTTTCCATAAGGACGTGGTAACAATTGCAACTCCTGCACCCGAGTCCAAGATGGCCTTGGTTGTGTATCCCTGATGAGTGATGGGGAGATATGTGTTTCCCTCTTCGCCCTCACTCATGTCTCCTATCTTGTCTAAGGGTATTTCTGGCACTGTTCTCTCGGATCCTACCTGGGAACGAGGTTTTGCTATCTCGAGCACTTGATTGGCTACATGTTTCCACACTTCTGGTCTAACCTTAAGCAGCTCTTCCAAAGTGAGATTGCACTGCACTTTGGTGTTTTTCACTACCTCTGTGTTCCTAGGTATGACTGAATTTTCGTTTCTTACCATGACTGTAGGTGCTCTCATACAGGTGGACTTTGCTTCCCATGGGCCTGTGAAATGGGGTAGTTCTTGTAAAGAATTAGACTCGAAGTCTAATCTTTCTTGGGATTGGGCACTCTCCTGCTCTCCATAAATGGAAGGAAGGTCTTGTGGGAATCGATCGTGTGTGTCATCCACAAGTTCAATGGGAGGAGGAACTTCACTCTCTTTAGCCCATTTCTCTTCTTGAATCTCTCGCAAGAATTCTGGTGTGTATTGATTCATAGAAGAAGAGGTGTCTGGCTCCGTAGAGTTAGGCACGTAGGCCTCAGGCACATAGGCTTTCTGGGTAGGAAGACCTACTCTTTCACTAGCCTTGTCATGGTGTTGAGGGGCGGGTTCCTTTTGTGATTGTGCAATTAGCTTCTCTATTCTTTCTAGGGAGGGGGGGTTGTCTGATTTTGTGGAATTGGGCACATGAGCTTTCGGTGGGGGATGGGTCATGTTTTTGCTTGCTTTATCTCTTTCTTGATTTTTTTCTTCCTTGGCAGATCTTGCAATTATGCCCTCTAACTTCTCTAGAAGTCCATCCAAGTGTAATTGCGTCTTGGCTGAACCCGAGTAATTGAAAAGGCGACTGGCTTCAAACATAGTCTGGGCCAATGCGACCATTTTCGCGCAAAGCTTGGTTCTTTCTATCTCTAGGTCAGCTCTAGGGTAGCACTTGTCATGATCCGTTACATTTGGCCCTTCTTGGATTCTGGCCTGATATGCTTTAAGCATCATGTCTATGTCTTCAGGAGTGGGATCAGCTAATACTGATCCTGCTCGGGGTGGTGGGTGGGTTACGTGGGGTGTATTAGAGGGTGGAGGGATGGAGGGTGATGGGAATGGTAACGGTGGGAATGTGTGAGAGTGCGGTTGAGATGTGATCTCTATGATTTTGGCCTTGGTTTCTCGTAGACTTTCCTCAAGTTCACTCATCTTCTTTGCCCATTGCCTTTTCATACGTTCACGTCTATCTCTCCAAGCTCTTGTTCTCTTCTTATTTTGGCTCTCAATATTGCTAGCGTCTAGGCTCTTTTCCTGGCTTACCCCTTGGTTTTGCTGCAATGCTTGAGCTCTAGTGATTACCTGCACTGGTGCAGTGGAAGTGACACTTCCTGTGGAATTGACCACTAACCCAATAACGTGAATCGGAGTGATTTTTGGCATATTGCTAGGATTCTTGGGACAATCTCGTAAGAGATGTTCCTTTCCACACTCCTGGCAAAAGCCTTGGATCGTCACTGATTGGGGTTGTGTAGGTGCAGGCATGGGGCAATCACGTATGAGGTGATCACCCGGGCATCTGAAGCAAGGTCCTCTAGGAAAAGGGGGTCGTATCTGCCTAGGTTGAGGTCTAGAGTTGGGGTTTGTGTACATGACATTAGCGTATTCAGGCTCCCAAATAGGTTCACTCGGTTCCTCACTGTAGTAAGACTCACCATGTTCAAGAGACTGCATGTAGTAAGCCTGGGGACTATCAACATGTGCAGAATCAAATCTATGGTCACTGGGATCACTTTCTGAGATTAATGGTGTTACTCGGACTATCGCTCTATTCAGGTTTTCTTCTGCAGCACCATACTTGACCGGAATCACATTAGTAGGAGCAGGTGGTTGCTGTGCTAGTACTGGCTGGGGTCTCAGTTGGGCCTGATATTGCGGTTGGTAATTTTGTTGAGGCCTAATATACTATTGTGGTGAATATTGACTCTGGTATTTGCCTTGTTGAGGGTATGGTTGAGGGTAGGTTTGCTTAACCGCTTGCTTATTGTATGGGCAGTCCTGTGCTGAGTGATTTGTGTACCTTCGCTCTATGGTGCAATATTGGCTGCTAGGATTCACTTGGGGTTGAGCCGTGATGCATTAGGAAAAAGGGTGAACCCTGCATGGGCCTTGTAAGGATCCCTAATTTTCAAGGATTAAGCCTCATTCTGCTGTTGTCTAAGGGGACAAAGTGCATTTAATAGGGCACTTTTTAGTAGGCTGGAGTAGGCTTTTTTTAAGGCTTACTAGGCTCCTCTCTCTCTTCTTTTAGAGAGAGAGAAAGGGAATCTACTTTCCACATCATCAAACTCGAGCATGTATGGGAATAAAAAAATGATTTTTTTTTTAAAGTCTGAATTTCAGTGTTTATTTACTTGAAAGGGCTCATTTTTTAATATATATGTCAGAAGTGACCTTTTTTGAGTTTAGTTTTTAATTTTCCTTTTGAAAAAGCAATATTTTTAAAATCCCTCCAAAAGTAGAGTGCCACATCATCAAATCCGTAACTACTCTTCACCCAAAAAATGACTTTTTCAAAATTTCAACATTTTTGGCTATTCTCAGTGGAAAAACACACTGTGACCCATCCTCATCCAAGAAAACAAACTTTTCTTGAGAAAATCATGCTCTAGCATCTCTTCCAAACAAATTTCTGGTCTCTTTCTCAGTATTGTTTAATTGTTGGAAAAGATGGTGTTGACACCTATTACAAACCTCACATTAGGACGTCCTCATGCCCCAGCATCAACAAGTATCCATGTTCGTGTGCCCAGAGAGTTTGCTCCAAATACACAATGCAACAATGATGTGAACTCTCAAAATGAGCGTCGTGAAGCTGGAGAAAAGAGTATTGATCTTTGGACTCATGGTTCATTATACCCTCCTGATCCAATGTCTTCTTACCATCCAACATTCCATAACCTCTCAACTTTACTTCAGTTCATCGGTGCCGGTAAAGCTGGGCTCTTAGGTTATTGTCAACGATTATCTACACATTCAACTGCCATTACTAAGTATTGGATTCAACAATATCAACTAAATCATACAAGGTTGGTCACTTTTGAAAGCACAATCATATCTTTACAAGAAAAGCTTGCAGAGCTTGAAAAGCATATGGAAGAAAAGGAGAGAACAATTGAGACATTTAAAAACACTGTCCAACACTTGAGAGAGACTCCACTTGGGATGCGACGTAGGAGACGATCATTAACATCCTTTGACTCTCTTTCAATTGGTGGTGGAGCACGCAAACGACGAGTTTTTGCAATAAGGTTTGGCTTGTATTTGTTTCTCTTTTTGGAAGACTTTTATATGTATATATATATATATATTTTTCTTGTGATGTAGGTCATTCGTTGAAGATGTTAATGCATCATCAACAACAGAGGATCAATTCAAGTTATTAAATTCTTGTTTGACCAACAAGCAGGTGGTTAGTATTTTGGAGTCACGGAAAGGAAACCTAATCAAGAAGAAAGTGATTAAAGATTTCACAAAAAAGTTACAAGATATTATCACTCCTAGAGACGTGCAGATGGTATGTGATGAAGCAGGAATTAGTACTAAAGGATACAGTGCATTGTACAACCTTTTGAAGCATTCATTAGAAAGAGATGGTATTTTACAGGATATGTTTCCATCTCCTTACAAGGTATCGCTAAAGAAGTCAATGTCCAATGAAGATATAACTAGTATTCTTGGAAACTACTTATATATAGAGGATATTATGCCTATGTCTATTTATCATTTATCTACATCCAAAAAAGAGTTGAAAAGCGCAGTTGGAAATGGATTTCCTTACACAAAGTACAACAACATATTCGTGGATTTGGAGAGGCTTCAACAGGCAATGGTTCAATTTTACAAATCTACTATACCAGGTATGTGCACTATTGTTACCTTGATATACATTGTATTTTGATGTTATAAAGATTTTGCTAATTTATGCAGATTGTAATACAAAATTACAGTTTATATTGAAGTTAGATGAATGCCAGATTATAAAGGGATGACGAATGGAGAGATTGAGTTTGACACTCATGAATGAAGCTATGAGAAATGCCATATCTGATGAAAGTTGTAACTCTAGCTCTAAGTCTACATATAGTGTTCAATCCGAGAAAGAAATATGGTGGTTAGGTGCTATTGAAGTACCTAAAGAGTCCAGTGATGTTCTTTCATGGATTTGTAGTAGGACCCCATGGATCACTAAAGTAATACTTTCTCAAATTCATGGTGCAAAGCTCCACATAGAAAACTTTGGTGATTTTGAGATAGATTGGCACTTGGGGGGGATTTAAAAACTATCAAATGCATGTTAGGTTGCAAGCAAGGTGCATCTGCTCGTTATCCATGTCCATTTTGTACTCGAGGCTACAAAGTAACAAAGGGACAACAAAAAGTACTATCTAGCTTAGATGAATACATAGATGCACCTACTTCCACGGAATGGGATAGACCTTTGTTAAGGTGTCCAATGTTAGAAATACCTAACCGTGACACATTAGATAAAGATTGGAATCCCATTATTCCATTTCCATTAGTTAATGTTCACTTTTGCACATTGCATGCTTTCATGAGAATATTTGATAGATTATTGAAGCTCCACATAGAATATGCATTTTCCATGAAGCCAATTGATAAATCTGTACAAGCAATCAAAAAATTGGAAGAGTTGCTTAATTCGATTGGTTGTCATGGTGGTAATGTAACTCTAGTTGTCAAAAAACCTGGTGAATCGCAAAATAGTTTGCAACAAGTGTCAATGACAGGGAAGAAGGCAAGAAAATTTTTCAGAACAGGTGTAAGCCCTAAGGAAAGTGAATGCAGGGAGCTATGGAAAGACTTGTGCATGATCACCACTGATAATGATTCTCAAATTGACCTTAGTAATAGGCGAAAGAAGGTTTGGTCATGCTTAGATAAGTTGGTAGGTTTAATGAGTCTTAATAGCTCCAACAAAAATGACCGTCACTTGTTTCAAGATACATTAATGGAGTTTGCAAAGTGTTTCATCCTATCTTGGGGAGAGAGCAATATTACACATTACATTGTAAGTTTTCTTATTTTTTCAATTTTCTTGTTGATAAGATTGTGTTATATGTACTTATATCATTTCAGCATATTTTATTTGCACATGGAGCATTTTTTATTCATCGATATGGTTCATTGGAGATTTTTAGTACACAAGGAATGGAGAAGTCACATTACAAGGCTAGAGGTGTTTACTTCAAGAACACACGACATGGTGGTGGTGCAATGCAATCAAACTATATGGAAGAGATGTTTAATTGGTTTTATCGTACTGCATTTTCAAGGACATATGCAATGGAACGAGCCAAGGAGTCGAAAGTTGCAAAACTTGCAAGATTTCATCAACACAACTTAGCTAGTGAAAAATGGAAGTCATCATTGGGACCTTTACGTCATGCTCAATGGCGAGCTACAAGAACACGAGAGGGTTCATCATGGAAGTGAAGTCATTTAATACATTCATGGCATTTTCTGAATAATTCATAAGGTTTGCTACACACTAATCTCTTCTTTGCAATTTTTTCAGGTAATTTTTAATTTTTAAACTATTTTTTGTCCATTCAGGTGTGAACAGAACCTTTTTAAGTGAAACATTATAAAAGGAGACTCATTGTCTCATTTCAACATTCTAGCACTATAGAGGATGGCACGAACAAAGCAAACTGCAAGGAAGGATCCCATTAACTTTCCTAGCTATGTGCAAGGCACTCAGAAGCCACCATGGATGAATCACCACAAAAGGCGACGTAGTGTCTCGCACTCTGCATCCCATCGTGAAACAGGTGGTGGCCATACCTCTGGGAGTGAACAGTTGCATGAACAAGTGGAACATGGGCAATCCAGGGAAAAGGCTGTAAATCAACCCCAATCACCACCATCATCATATGATGAGCCTCCATCACCAAAGAGACCAACAAAGAGAAGGGTGAAGGAGCGTGCTCATAGACAGGTAGTTTCTGATGATGATTTTGATGAATCGCATGAGGATGTGTCTCAACAAGGTTCACAATCAAGTGATGAGAGTCAAAGATTGCCACCATGGGGTAACGAAGAAATACCTACAAATCATAGGGTTACTGTAGCGGGAAAGACACTACCATCAAATCAGGGGGCCATACCCAATGATCAAGAGAGAGAGAGCAAAGCCAGCAACAACATCCTGAACAAGGAGAAAGCTCAAGACGTGTGCAACGGAAGAAGAAATTCTTTCAACCTCGTCGTAGACCACCCCAACCAAGACCACAAGAAAATGTCCAACGAAGACCACCACCACCACAAGCTAGAGCACCACAACGAAGAAGAAGATATACGAAGGCATTTGCAGAGATAAGGCACTATCAAAAGACAGCTGAGCTTCTCATACCTAGAAGACCCTTTGCAAGGGTGGTCAAAGAAGAGTTACAAAGGTATTGTGTAGGGTTAAGGATCCAAGCTCTAGCTTTAGAAGCTTTACAAGAGGCAGCTGAAGCATTTTTGATATCAATGCTAGAGGATTCCAACCTGTGCGCCATCCATGCTAAGCGAGTCACTATACAACCGAAGGACATACAGTTAGCTAGGAGAATTAGGGGTGATCGTAGCTAAGTTTTGTAACTGATCTCTATGGACAAGAGATTTTTTGTAAATATTGCCATTTTCAATGAAACATTAGCACTTTTCCTCTATTCCATTTATAATCTCATTATTTAGAATGAAACATGAGCAGTCATTTTACATTTCCATGTGTTTTCTTGTGATAATCTCTCATATATGAATGATTGTTTTCTTATCTTGTCATTTTGATCTAGTGATAATATCCCTGTACTGAAATTTCTTTTTTATTTAAGGTCATGTAGGTCTTGTAGGGCATTAGGAGGCCAAATAAGGCCCTGCCACAGAAACGCGGGAGAAGGCCCTGCAAAACGTTTGTAGGGCCTTCTCCCGCGTTTCTGTGGCAGGGCCTTATTTGGCCTCCTAATGCCCTAAAAAACCTTTGAAATATGAAAGAGGGATCATGACTAGTAAAGCTAGTTCAGGGGTAAGGTAACCATCTTGAAAATATCCATCTAGTGAAGGTTGAGTCTCATGTAAGGTAACCTTGGGCATGTCAGGACCTTTAGTTTCATTCTTTTGGACTCTTGATCATTGGGTAAGCCTCCATTAAGGTCTTCTAGGGCATTGGGAGGCCAAATAAGGCACTGCCACAGAAACGCGGGAGAAGGCCCTGCAAACGTTTTGCAGGGCCTTCTCCCGCGTTTCTGTGGCAGTGCCTTATTTGGCCTCCCAATGCCCTAGAAGACCTTAATGGAGGCTTACCCAATGATCAAGAGTCCAGAAGAATGAAACTAAAGGTCCTCCCAATGCCCTACATGACATCAATACATCACATGCAGGTCCAAAAGAATTTTAGATAATAAACTGAAAAAGAAATACTTGAGACAATTGTAAATAAAGCAAAGTGAAAATTTGATATTAATTCAATTGTTTACATCAATTGGCTTTGAGTTTCTCAATGACTCTCTTTCGACGCTCCAAAGCCATGGGTAGGGTGTAAGTCAAAATTGAGTTTGCTATTTGATCAACATTTCTAACACCTAGACCTAGAGATATACCTATTTGGCCTAAGACCTTTCCACGGAAGTTGGAACCTAAGGTTGTAGTTACAAGGGATTTCTTAACTAAAAAGATACAATTACTCCCCTGTGTAATGGTTGATAAACAAAGCAATTTACTTAAGGCCTTTAGACACCATGTCATGAAGTGGCCCTGAGGACTGAACTCTTTATGGATAATTACAAAATGGTCTTTGGGAAGTTTCCCAATGTAGTTTGCAAGGGATGAGCCACCTCCACGAGCCACTCGATCACCTCCGCTCCTTGCTGCAAACTTGTCGACTTCAATCACCTCCTGCACAAAGTTTTATGATTAGTAGCTGCATGTGTTTGTAAGAATGAATGACATGAATTGAAGATACTTACATCCTGAACTCTATCTTCTTCTTCTCCTCTCTCTTGAAGTTGTAAATTAATGCTGGAGTGGGACATCCCACTCTGCTCGATTACTGGTGAGGAGGGAATTTTTGATTCCAATATCCTTTCTTGTGCATTATTAAATTGTTCTTCTGTGATATGTTCATGTTCACTTGTGAGTATGTCATTGCAAACCAATTTTATTGTGTCGGCCACTGAGTCACCAAATGGCAAACACTTTTTCTCCAACAACTCAGAGGTACTATCCAAAGGACACTCTGACAAAGTACAAAACAAACTTAGGCATTCATCAAGCCGTAGCCCAAATGCCTTCTCTACATCATGTAAAAACAAATATTCTTGTCCCTCGACAAGAACCACTGAAAAAGTTTCAATCTCCACCTCTGGAATAGTTGCTTCTGGCTCCGAAGAGGTGGATGGCTTAGGCACTTCTTTCAACTTATCATCCACACCAAGAGGATAAGTTTTCTCAATAGCTTCTCTCTCTAATAGGAGATTCAAGGGTTCTTGAGGTGGTTTCTTTTTATCCTCGACAAAACCACCTGTAAGAAGATGAGGGATCTCATGAGGAATTGGTTCTGGTTCCTCATTCACAAAGAAAATTGTGGCAGCAATGAATGAAAGATATTTTGGACCCATCTTGCGTTTCCTATTCAATTTCCTTATAAGTGGCACAGTTTCATCAAGAAGGTGCCCTGCTTCCTCTGCAATTGCCTGGAACCGTTTCAATCGTTTTGCAAAAGCCTCATCACCTTTGTGAATGTAGGTGAGAAGGTCACATGGAACCCAAGTTCCATCATATGGTGGTATTTCAATGGAGAAACGCAATATATGAACTTGCATATATTGAAGTAGCTCCTCCAAAGCATCGGCATTCATTTGCACGGTTGCATGGAGGTCAGGAACCTTGGAGAGAAGATCATATAGGTCATGTTGACCTTTGTAATCTGAATCCTCCAAAAATTCTAGAAACTTGTGGCGTGCACTCTTAGTAGGTACAGAGGTGGAAGCCATAGCTTGCAAATGCAGACTGTTCTAACACTCAATGTGGTTGCAAAAGTGAGAAATGAGGAGAGAGGACTCCTATTTATAACTTTTCTAGAATTTTTAAGTGATGGGTCCCACTTTTTCATAGAAGTGACTTTTCCTTAAATTAAAACATAAGAGTCTTGAAAAGGAAAACTTTGACATTCGAGATCACATCAAAGGAAATAAACAATAAGAATGCTCTTTCAAGAAAAACCTTGAGAATTTACAGATACAAGTAGAATGTGGCCAAAATATCCTTGAAGCAAATGTGAAAAATTTTTCATTGCAAAAATAGGTTTGTTTACAGGTTTCACAGTATCTTTACAAAAAAGAGTTATGACAATGAAATGTCAGTTCCATCCATGCTCCAATCTGCAAGAACCTTGATTTTGTCTTCCAATCTCTTTCCAATCTGTGGACAATTCATAAAAGAGTAAAACATTTTCAAATCATGAACAATAGTGATAGAATAAGATATATATATATATATATATATATATATATATATATATATATATATATATATATATATATATATATATATATATATATATATATATATATATATATGTGTATATGGAATACAACTCTTACCTTGTTCCCTCGTATTCGAAATTTGAAATCATGAAGATCGTCATATCCCATGATAAGTAAGTGCTCTCTCAAGTTGGCCAAGTTCCAATGTTGATTAACTAAAACCACCTCCATATCATTGTTTGGTAACTTCACATTAATTTCAAATGAAGCTAAAGATCCCTCCGAGCTTTGCAAAGGTATCCACTCTCCTAGTTTACACATCCAACGATCATAATAAAATCTGATGTACAATGAGGTGCGATGTTTTAAATAGCGAAACCCTATACCTGTGTCACCAATTCTACAACGATATCTATCCCCTTTTGACAATCCTTCTACATAACCCCAGTTTTCCCCTAACAATCCTTCTACTGCTTCGTATGTAATATCTTTACATAGGAACATTGTAGGAGTTTCTACAAAAGGAATGCCTTGAAATATGAAAACAAAGCAATGGATTGGTAGACTCCAATGAAGACCTATTGATCTAGATACGCGTGTGAATTTCAAAGAGTTATGTATGTCCATCACCATCTTACGCTTGAAAGATGATATGGACCAAAAATCAGGTTTTGGCCACTCTAAACTAAGAAGAGAGTCAACTTTGATAATCTCCAACCTTCCATATTCACCATCTGTGGAAGGAACAATGTACTCGTGAGTGTAAAAGAAGATCCTTTCACGAATAAGTTTAGCAGGAGGTACATCTGGAAACACTAATGCCCCAATGTCTGCATGTAATGCTTTGAAAGTTCCTGTGAGACTATGAAGTGGTTGCTCTTCCACTAAACTAGAAGGAAATATGACTGTAGCAATGAAAAACATATGAGATGAGTAATTAAGACATTTAACACCATGAAGCATTGAGAAAATAGAAATACTCACAATGGATTGGATATCTAATTCTATTGGAGTTTTCTAACTTCATGGTTGAAACTGTGAAGACATGTTGTACAATAGCAACCATCCCACCATGTGTTTGCTGCTTGAAGCCTAAGAGCTTACCTTTACAATGAAGATCCAAATTTCCACGATCTCGAACACGATGAGGACCAAGTCCAGATGGCTGCATGTACACCCATGCACCTTTGCAAAACTCTTGTGGTAGCCAACTTCCTTCCATTGTTTTGATGTTGTGGCACGTCATTGTGTGAACTTCGTCCTTTGGTCTCCTACGAGCTCTGGAGCTTTCCATGGGAGTAAGAGTTGTTGTCATTGCTGCAGAAGTTGGCAGAATGGTAGGAGGAGAAACAATGCTTCTGTTGTATGGTATGGAGGGAATAGAGGTGAAAAATATGACTTTTTGGGTTTTGGGTATGAAAATGGGAGTTTGAAGAGGGAAAATAGAGTTTTTTGAGTCATTTTGAAAAAAGTCACTTTTTTAGTCCACAAACATGCACGGATTTTGAATTAGAAGTCAAAAATAGCACTTTTGACCCTGAAAAGTGATATGGAGGTCATTTAATGGTATTATGATGAGTTTTACAACTTTTAAAAAATTTTGAATTTTTGGGCCCAGCCTGATTACGAGATTTCTTCTCTCTCTAGAAGACAACCCTGAACATAGAGGAATCTTGTCCCCTCTTCCCCCTTCAGCCTAGTATTTTATAGGGTATAGACTATGGCCACCACCCTCTTCTGATTGGTCCATCACTAATCACTCTTTGAGCTAAAAGGCCCATCCAGGGTTCACCTTTTTTCCTAATGGGGACGTGCGTTTGCCATATGGTCACCACCGCAAGTATAGCACCTCTTTACTGGGGCAAATCTAGGAATTTGTTTACTAGAGATGCCTAGTTTTTGAGCTACTCTTTCCGCAAGTTCCTCAATTGATGTGGATTGTGAGGAAGAGAGGCTAGAGGTACTATCTGAATCTTTGTAGATTTTGGATAGCTCTAACTCCTCCCCTAGGTTATCCTCAATATCGATGCACATGCGTACACATTCTTCTATAGTCCGGGGGTCCTTCAAGTACACATATGATCTCAATTTGGTACTTAGCAATCCATCCAAGAATAAAGCCACTTGCTTAGCGGCCGTGGGTAACTCAGGACCAGGACATCGCTCAAGATATTGCCTAAATCTTCTTCCTGCAAGTCTCACAGTCTCTTGCGGGGTCTGCTTGAAGCTGTATATCAATGAGGAAGTATTATGCCTTATGCCACTTTTAGAGAATTCGATAATGAATGCCTCTAAAAGTTGATCTATGCTTCTAAACTGCCTCTCGTTTAGTGGCTGAAACCATGTCAGGGCGGTGTTCCTAAGGGTTAAACCAAAGGCATTGTACTGCGTGAACAGGTCTTCAACTTGTTCAACTCTCAAGACTTGCTTAAACTCAGCTACATGATCGTAGGGGTCTCCAGTGCCATCGAAGTAGTTTTTCATGGACTTAACTAGCTGGGTCGGTCTCAAGGTCCTCGTGTGCTCTCTTGGTCTTGGCAAAGGGAAATCATCAGCATTTCTTCGGTTCCCTGGGGCTCTATGTCCCTCAGGTTCCCCTCTATTCGTTTCCATTCTCGTTCTTTCTCTTCCCCAAGAGTTGGCAAAGCTTACCTCAGGTCTCTCTCGACTCCTTTCTCTTTGAGTCCCCTGAGCTTGAGATGTTCCAGCTCCTTGGCGACCAAAGGACACATTCGATCTTGGTTGGGGGAAAATAAATTCTCCTTTCCAAGTGTACGCATGCCTATCATTTTCTGTAACCCCAAAGATCCTCTCTGAAGAGTGATCTAAGTAGGTCACTCTTCCTGGAATATCAGGATCTTTGAACTCATATATCATGATTGTTCCTACCTCACTCGGCTGACTAGGTCTATATCTCCAAAAGGCTTCATCCGTCTCTCGGTTCAAGAAGAGATCTATGCTCCTATTATCTTGGGGAATCCACTCTGGTGTGATAATCCTCGTGAGAACAGATTTGCCTTGGGGGGTTCTAGGTTCTTTGCCCATGTTTCCTTGCTCTAGGTCACCTAAGTCCGTTTCCGGGACCACATTGCCAAATTCATCTGTCCTATCGGGAGGACTGGTGACTACATATATTGTCCCTTCCTTGTCCAAGTATGCTCCATTTTCAAACTTGACAGCTGGGCGCTCTAGTCCAATGGATTGGTCGGGGTTTTTAATCTGGACCACCGCTCTTCCTAGGCCGTCCTCATAGATGCTAGCACCTGATCGGTTGGTCCTAAGGTACTCGAGTTGCATCTTGTAAGGGCCTTCCACCCTATGTAAATATGGCACCCCAGAACTTCCTGTAGGTCTCTCCATACCGTGGGACATCTCAGACTCGCTAGTCTAAGAACTAGGGTAATACGAATGATGGCTCAACTGCTGGGCCCAAGACCTCGCAGTATGATTGACACTAGCCTCTGAAGATCTAAGACTTTGTCTGTCTCTCCCTAGGTGTCTACCTGACCCAAGGTTCATATGCCCTTTGTACGTTGCTGATTCTTTGGTACCAGTCACTTATTCCTTTTAAGTTCCTTTGGATGTGTTTTCTTGTTTTTAATTAAGCATCATCAGGAGCACTTTCGTGGGTCGTACTTGATGTTCTGCGTCCGCTTAGTTTAAGTTCTTTTCCTTTAAGTTATCCCTTGACTACGATTTAGCCTACCCTTGCACTTGAGAAATTAAGGGCTCTTCAAACTTGAGTGTTCCTATCGTACCCCCAGTCAATCAAAACAACTACTCGCACTTAGCCTATGCTAAGAATAGACTGAGGGGGTTAAGTGATGTTCCAACCTCAAGTCGCTCCTCCTGGCGATGCTGGTCTACCCAGGAAGCACGTTCCCAAGCTTGTTCGCCCTGGCGCTTACTTTGCTTTCTCCAAGAGCTCTCGATGATAGAATCCCAAGTTTAGCTTCAATTTGATCCTTCAATTGACAGACAATTTATTTCAGACACCTTTTTAATGACCCTTGTTCCCCCTTTTGTATTGGTAAAAATTTCCTCTAGAGCTCCCTTGGTGTTCCTACCCCTCAGTGTGTGAACTTCCAAATATCCTATCATAAAATCAACGCATTATTCTTATAAAAAACAGTTGAGGGTGTGTAGTATATGCCACGAGCTTTTCGACAAGCCCTAGAGCTCAAAAAATGGATTTCGTATGAAAAAGTTATAACCATTCAGGGTTTAGGGGGTTAGACAGACAAACAGAACCTTTCCGGAGCCTTTGCAAGTGTGTGAGTATTTGAGAGTGCAAATATGCCCAAAATTAGCCTAAATTTCCAAAAAATTTACCCCTTAATTTTTGCCGAAAATGTTTGTCTATCGCGATAGACGGTGTCTATCGCGATAGACGGTGTCTATCGCGATAGACGGTGTCTATCGCGATAGATGGGTCTGTCGCGATAGATGGGTCTGTCGCGATAGATGGGTCTGTCGCGATAGATGGGTCTGTCGTGATAGACGGTGTCTATCGCGATAGATGGGTCTATCGCGATAGACGGTGTTTGTCGCGATAGATGGGGTCTGTCGCGATAGATGGGTCTGTCGCGATAGACGGGGTCTGTCGCGATAGATGGGTCTGTCGCGATAGATGGGTCTGTCGCGATAGACGGTGTCTGTCGCGATAGACGGTGTCTGTCGCGATAGATACGTCTGTCGCGATAGATAGTGTCTGTCGTCTGTCGTGATTTGGTCTGTCGCGATAGACGGTGTCTGTCGCGATAGACTGGATTTGTCGTGGAATTTGGTCTGTCGCGATAGACAGGTGTCTGTCGCGATAGACGGGGTCTATCGTGGAATTTGGTCTGTCGCGATAGACAGGTGTCTGTCGCGATAGACGGGGTCTATCGTGGGTCTCTGTATGTCGCGATAGATGGTGTCTATCGTGATAGACTGAAAAAACGCAAATTGTTTAGAAACTTCTAGTGATTTGGAGTGCTCTAATGGTGTAGGTTACCGTGCCAAACACGCATTCACAAAATATTAAGTTTCTCTATCTGTCGCGACAGACAGAAGTCGTCGTCCCCGGACCTGTGCAGAGTCTGTCGTACCTGCGCACACTGCTGGAGAAGGTGGTACAGCTAGTTCCTGCAACAAAAGCTCAAAAGCACACAAAAAACAGATAGCATGCAAGCTCTCTCTCGCTCTCTCTCACAATGAAATGAGGGAAATGAGGTGGGGAGTGTAATATGACCAAAAAACTGAAATTTTTTATGGAGATGGAGATGGAGGTGGGAGATGATGATGGTGATGATGGTGATGCAAAAGTAAGGAAAAAATGAAGAAAAATAAAGAAAAGGAAGGATATTACCTATAACTCCAATGTCTCAACTCGACGTCTTACCATCACACGCTCGTCCTCGAAGCTCTCTCCCCGGCAACGGCGCCAAATTTGGTGTCACTCTAGCACAATGGTGAGTACCAACGTGAGAAGATTCACCTCATAATTGTCAATCCGTGGAGACGTGACGACTAGTATGAAGACTATGAGCAAGTGAAGGCACAAGTGTGTGAGTGAGAAGCACACAAGCATGCACACACATACACACACACGCGCACACAAGGCAAGAACAAGGAGAGGAACAATGGAGTTCTTTGCATTAGTCAAAAAGTCTCTTACATAAGCTCAATTCACAAACAATCTCCCCCCAAAAATGAGCTCTCTAGCTCTTTTTATAGTTTTCTAACTAGCTTTGGTCTTGTCCAGACCTAGTGTCCGGCCTAGTTAAAAATTAGGTTCTAGAGCCTATTTGAGGGCTCAAACAGAGTCTAAAAATTATGAAAATTGATATGTAGCTAGTTCTAATACTCCTCAAGCTCGAGGACTCCTCGGCTTGCACAAAATGGAGTCTATTCTACCAAAGACGAAATTTACAATGTTTGTGTAGTGATTAAAATCACTTGAGTTGTAAATGGTCCATGGAAAAAATGATTGGGCCTTGTTGCCGTATTGTGCATGACTCCTCCGTTGCGCTAGTATGCTCTTCATCTGACTTGTATGCCAACACCATCTCTTCTCCATTGAATCAGGATGTCCAAACCATGTTGCAAGCAATGTAGCTCTTCTCTTTGACCTTGAGGAACCAAAGGGTAAGCATCAGGTACAAACAGGTGATGACACCAAGCACTTAGTGATCAAAGTAGGAAATGTTAAAACCTCTGATGGAAATAAGAATCTGTTGAGCAAGGTTCTATATGTACCTACAATTACCAAGAATTTGATGAGTGTTGGAGAGATTGTGGAGAAGGGTTTGTAGGTCAAGTTCAACCAATCTGGAGCATTTGTGGAGGATCCCGAACATGGATTCAAGAGAATTTCTTAAGGAGAAAAGAGAGGTATATTATTCACTTTTGAGCTTGAGGATACAAGGAATATTGCACTTTATAGATACAAAGATCAAACACTATCAAAGCTTGAAATTTGGCATAAGAGATTAGGGCATGTTGGTGAAAGAACCTTAAAACAAATATGTAGAAATCAATGTGTGCTTGGAATACCTAATGTATCCAAGCAACACATGATTTATAAATGTGGTTCTTATCAATTTGGAAAATCTCACATGTTACCCTTCTCAAGCAAAGTCTACATGCATGAGGACTACCTAGAGCTTGTCCATACAGATGTATGGGGACTACGTAAGGATCCCTCAATTTTTGGATCAAGGTATTATGTATCTTTCATTGATGACTTCAGTAGGTGGACTATCTTATATTTTATGAAGTACAAAGATGCAGTATTCAGTTGATTTAAAAAGTATCTTGCATTTGTTGGGAACCAAACACAAAGAAGTCTAAAGAGACTAACATCAAATGGAGGAGCTGAGTACTTCTCAAATGAGTTTGATGCATTCTTGCAGGACAGAGGAATCAAGAGAGAAATTACAACAAGGTATACCCCTAAGCAAAATGGGATGGCAGAGAGGAGAAATAGATTAATTGTTGAAATAGCTAGGTCAATGTTAAATTAGAAAAAATTACCTAATTACTTGGGGTCAGAGAGTGTATGTACTGCCACTTATCTTGTAAACAAGTTTCCATCTAAATCTCTTCATGGGATGACCCCATATGAAGCATGGCATGGTAGAAGACCTTCACTTGATCATTGGAGGATCTTTGGATGTGTTGCTTATGTACATATCCCTTCTCAAATAAGAGGTAAGCTAAACCCTAAGGCAAAGAAGTGCATCTTCATAGGGTATGACTTGAATCATAAAGGATAAATGTTCTAAAATCCTTCAATCAAAGGATTTTAGGTCACTAGAGATGTTGTCTTTGATGTGAATGACTCTTGGTTTGAAAGTGAATGGAGGAAAGTAAAGCTACCTTATGACTTGGAAGAGGAGTTTCCAAGCCTCATTAAGAAGAAGCCTTATCAGATTGAAGACATTAACTCAGATGCTGAGGACATCATCAACTTGGAAAAATTCAAGGCATGGAAATCCAAAGGCAAAGTCCAAATGAAGAAGTTAGAAGATATACCTGAATCATCCAACCAAGCAATGAGAACATCACAAAGGGAGAGCAAGATGCCAATCATATATGGGTATGAAACTTACTAATTAGTGACTAAGCACTCTGTTTATCTTGCAAAAGACTTGTCATTTGAAGAGCCATCATCATATCAAGATGCAAAGACCAAGGCAACATGGAAGGAAGCTATGGATGAGGAAATTGAAGCACTCAAGGAGAGTGATACTTGGGAGCTAGTACCAAAGAAGGAGTCTATGAAGGTAATTGGTTCTAGATGGATATATAAGATCAAGAGGAATTCTGATGGATCAATAAGCAAGTACAAAGCTAGACTTGTGGCTAAAGGTTTTGCACAAACCCAAGGAGTTGATTATGAAGAAACCCTTTCAGTTGTGGCTGAAATCCCAACCATCAGGGTATTGGTAAGTGTGGTTGCATCAAAGAATTGGAACATGTATCAATTGGATGTGAAAAATGCATTTCTAAATGGCTGGATTTTAGAGGAGGTGTACATGTCTTAAGCTTTTGGCTATGAAGGCCCAAGCAGGGTAACATATGTATGTAAACTGAATAAAGCTCTTTATGGATTGAAGCGGGTACCTAGGGCATGGAACCATAGGTTGACTACATACCTTCAGGATCAAGGATTAATCATGAGTAAAGAAGATACTTCTCTATTTGTTAAGAGGAGTAACTCAGAGGTAATATACCTATGTGTATATTTTGATGATACCATACTCACAGGTAATGATGCTAATGGGATCAAGCAGATCAAGAATCAAATGATGTAGGAGTTCAAAATTGGTGACCTTGGATCACTAAAATATTTTCTTGGACTTGAGTTAGTCTGTACTAACTCTGGAATTTATATTACTTAGAGAAAGTATATACAGGACATGTTAAAGAAGTTTCAGTTGTAGGATGCCAAGGTAGCAAGTATTCCAATGGAGGTAAATCAAAAGTTAAGTTCTCATGAAGATGATGTGCTTTAGAATATTGTAGGTTACCAAAGCATAGTGGGAATCTTGAACTATGCTACATTGACAAGGATTGATATTGCTTATAGAGTAAGTTTTTTAAGTCAATTTATGCACAAACCTAGGCTACTTTCCTTATACCTCTGACTTGGACATCAAGATATATATTCAGATGCAGATTGAGTAGGTTGAAAAGATGATAGAAGGAGTACCTCAGGATACCTATCTTTTGCAGGTGATAAACCTATATCATGGTATTCAAAGAAGCAACCTACTGTTGCTCTATCTTCTACAAATGCAAAGTATAGAGGATTAGCCAATGCTACTCAAGAGGTCATATGGATCAGATTGTTATATACAGATTTAGGTTTGCATACTACATCTCCAATAATTTTTAGAGATAATACAAGCTCACTACATATTGTAGCAAATCCTATTTATCATGCTAGGACAAAGAATATAGAGGTCCACTATCATTATGTGAGAGAGAAGCTATTGAACAAAGAAATTTAGTTGCCTTATTTATCAACTAATATGCAATGTGCAGACTTATTGACTAAAGCATTAGATGGTACAAGACTTTGGAGGTTTAAGTCTATGATTGGACCATGGGACATTCAAGAAGATTGAAGAAGAAGACCAAGCCAAAATGTCTGGCTTGAGGGGGACTTGTTGGTGCAAATATCAAGTCTACACATTTGGCTACAGTTTATGTACAATTGAAGCTCCATGGAAACCATTGCTAGGAAGCCTTTTAACCTTTACCATTTGTAAAAGTCATTTTTGACTTGAAAGAATTTTTAACCACCAACAAAATAGTGGATTTGTTAGTTGGAAAAGTCAAGAATCTACTTGAGAGAATATCTCCTAGATTGGATAACTACTTTTAGTGAGAGCCAATGGAGGATTCAAATTCAAATTTAAATATCCTGTCTATAAAAGATGTCAAAAAAGCTCGCGGGATACAAGTCTCATTTCCCGAGTTTTCCTTGACCACATTGTAAGAGGGAAAGGCTTACATCATAGCCTATACTACTCATTATCATTAGGTTTTGATTATCATGCATATGATCTTGTACAACATTGTGTTCTAGTACATTCGATCAATACTTCTCATCTATGGTCTCTCTGTCATAGTCACTCATAATAGTCAACTTGTATTGTTCATATCTCACTCATTTCTTTATCATTTCCAATGTTCTATAGCTCCTTGGAGTCAGCTCCAAGCTCTCTACGTGCTCACAAATTCTGAAGATAATCTATTTAGCCAATGTGGAGAAAATCACATCAAAGAACTCACTATTCAAACTCTTAAGAGGTCCTAAAAAATCGGGGGTAATAATTGGATTGCAAAATTGATTGCTCTATGTGGAGTGCATCATTTTAAGTGATTCAACTTGGGATCATTAGCTCATTAAGCTTTTTTGATATCTCCAAAAGAAATTTATCTAATTCCTACTGTATTGGAAGCATTGAGCATAACAAGTAGCAGGTGTGTGAACAAAAATAAAAGGTTTTTATTGATCTTTCAACTTGGAAGTAGTCTGTTTTGGTTCAATCATTTCCCATATCATTTCCAAAGTACATAGGCACTTGTATAGTGTCATTGGAAAGCTAAAAGGGCCTACAATGCAACTCTCAAGCAAGAAGGGGCTAGTACAATGCAGGATTTGGCAGTACCTAATTATTTCTTGAAGTGTCCATCCATCTTTCCCAACATCTTCTAGTTGAGTTCATAACTTTTTTGTCTTGAATATATGCCCTTAAGAGTATTTACTTCATGATGGGAGAATTATCAATTTTCCAATGCATCTTGCAGCTTCAATTTCATATTATGTATACTCATAGATATCTCAATTTTCTCAATTCATTGTTTCTATAACTTTCTATGGAATGAACTCCCGATGTTTTGGAAACTCAAAGTAGAATTAGAAACCTACTAATACAAGTTATCCCACTAAAAATACTTGCTCCTACTCTGGTAACAAATGCCTCAATGAGAGTCTACTCATTTCCTTAAATAGGCATATACACAGAGACCATTGTTCAATCAAGGCATGATTTCTCTCAAAATATGCAAAATTAAGGCCAAATCTTTCACTTAACTCTAGAAGGCTACACAATCTTTCTAGCAATCCTAAAATTACCATAAATAGATAACATAGAAAGAAGAAAATCTGCTCTACACTAAGAGCTATGTAGATACTTGATTGTAAAAAAAGAGTGTGAGTTATGGCTACCTATAGTGACAAGAGAACACTCAAAAAAGTATGGCACTTGCTCAATAAGGGGACTCCTAGATTATTCAAACGGTTAAACTGTTGCAACATGCATGAGTGATCATCTCAATGTGAAGTACTTGGTGTCTATATAAAACTCGAAAAATATTCCCTCAAAGATAGGATGCTCTTTCCCAAAAATTAGGATTCATCACACCTTATTGTGATGGGCGAATCAAAATTGACATAATAGCTCTATTGGTTGTATCCTTGCTTTAGGATGATCCGATTGTGCACACAAGCTCATACGCTTCAACAATCTCCTCACACCTTCAACCTTCAAGTCTTCATCCAAGTTCCATCACTCAAATGCCCCTTTTGAGCTTTATTATGGTGGTTGAGTGCAACGCTTAGGAAAACATGTTGGCATGATCATCTTTGATACTTAGTGAGGAACATCTCTCTTCTGTAATGATAATATTGAAGAACTTTGAGAAGCTTTTTGAAGGTCAAAGGATGGGGTTCAAGTTAATGAAGATTGGTCCAACCAACTAGCATAAGAGCAGTGCTTGCACTCTTCGAGTGTCAAATAGATATTCTAGGCTTGTTATTAGTGCAATAAGCTCCACTATTTATTTAGAACATCAATCAAAAAATTTGATACATAACAAATAAGTTTGCACTCTCACTAGCTCAAAGAACTTTATATCTTTAGATGAAACACTAAGCTTCAAATGTTGAGAGCAGCCAACGTGATTACAATTGGAAACATTCGTTTTGGAGGAATGTTATGCATAGGGTTGAGGATCTAAAATGCATAAGAAAATAATTTTATATCAACCAATGAACTTGAAATAAGCCAAGCACTGATTGGTGGTACACCAATTTTTTTAGGGTTGTGCACAGATAGATCATGAGACTTTAAATTGGAACTTTCTCAAATACTACTCAACCAAATTCTTTCAACATTCTTACTCATAAACTAGACAATGATATACCTCCAAGTTTACTGAAGATGAAGAAGTTGATGCCAAGATGAAGATATAATAAATTAGATGATTAAAAAGTTTTAGTATTAATACATAATGTACAAAGTATTATGAGCCTTTATATAGACTCTCTTGGCGTTTTGCATGACTTTTCTTGGATGGATTTAAATTCCATTCCACAAGGTTTGGCTTTCTATGATGAATAAAATCAAACTCTTGCAATCTAGGAACACTGAAAACCAAGTCTAACCAAATGATTTAGTAGTGAATTATTCATTGATTAATCATCAAGCTCAACCACCTCAAACTCATGGATTTCAATCCTTCCTTTATCCTTTTAGAAGTTTTAATCATTAAGCTTCTACAAGAGTAAGTGATCCATAAAAGATCCTTAGGAAATACACTAAATGAATATAAATGGAAAGATCAGTTCAATGATTTTCTTTGGTACCATGAAAAGATGGTTTTGATGTAGATGAAATCCATATCAAGCATAGTATTAGCTTGATGATCTAATAGCTCCCTCTCAAACTATAGTATTCTTAAGTCTTCAGTCTCTGATAGGATGAGTACCTCCCATTGATTTAAAAAATGAAAAGAATTATGCAATCAAATGCCTTTGTCATCATATCTCCTACTTGTTTTTAAATTGGAACAAAAGCCATGTCAATTTGTCTTTCCATGAGCTTATGCCTTATGAAGTGGTAATGAATCTCTCTGTATTTGGTTCTGGCATGAAAGATGGAGTTTAATTCCAAGTGCATAGAGCTTACATTATCTCCAAATATATGAGAATCAGAAGTTACAATTCCCAAATCTGAGTAAAAATCCCTTAGCCATATTGCTTCTTGAGTTTCTATGGTCGTGCTTCTATACTATGCTTTAGTTGAAGATAAAGCAACTATAGCTGGCTTCTTGGAACTCCATGGCACAAGCTTTGAAACCGCAAATGCTAAGTAAGCAAAGGTACTTCTTCTATCATTTTTAGCTCCTACCCAAGTCACATGTGAATATATAGATCCAAATCTGACTAGTAGGGATAGAATATACCTTAATTGATTGTACCTTTGAGATATTTAAGTACTCTCTTAACTGCATCCATATGTGGTCTTCTTGGAGAGTGCATGTGTTTTTAGCTCTCCTACACTATATGAAATATTTGTCGTTGTATGAGTAGCATATATCAAGATACCAACAAAGCTTTGATATTCTTTTAGGTCTTCAATTTTCTCGCCTTCATGAACACTAAGTTTATGATTCATTTCCAAAGTTGTACCAGTAGCTTCAACATTCTCCATCTTGAACTTAAGGAGTAGATCCTGAATGTAGCTTATTAGAGTCAAATACATTCCTTTATCTATGTATATGACCTCCATGCCTACTAGGAATGTGAGCTCACCTAAAACAATGGTATGGAACTCCTCTTGCATATGCCTTTTTATCTTTTTTATACCATTCAATTCATATCTACTCATAGTTATGTCATCTACATATACACACAAATAGGTAACTTCATTGTGATCCTTCTTGATGAATTAATAAGGGCCTCGCATGACCTAAAAACCTTGATCTTGTGAATAGGTTACGAATCTAAAACTCCAAGCGCTAGAAGCTTAATTCATTCTATGCTCCAGTAAGAAAACCCTATAAATACCTTTCCCATGAGGAAGCTAGAAATCCCAAACTTTGAGGGCTAATAGTTGTTCTTATCAAGGGTTTCAATCTGGGTTATATATTCTAAACTACTATGCTATAATGCATGCATCTAAAGCTCTTAATGTAAGAAGAGTGATATGGATTGAGAATTTTACTTTTGTAATTCATTGGTATCTAAGTAAAAATCATACATTTCTTACTTTCTCACTAAGAGACTTACATTTGTTAGTATATATGTCTTTGAACTCAAGTCAGCACCTCTATTTCTTGGAGAGACTTCAGAAGATTTATTTTCTTTATTTTTATTGTTTTTGTGTGTTGAAGTTGTATGGATACCTTTGATGGGAGAATGCTCAACTTCCTTATGTAGAGTGAAGCTTGAATGTCCTCATAAGTATACTCATATATACCTCTATTAAATCAAGTGAAAAAGCTCTTTATGTTTCTATGGGATGAATCGGAGAGCTTTTGGCTCCAGAAACTAAAATATAACCTTCCATATGCAAGGTACTGAATCAAAATAATTTCTTCCACTATGAGAATGAATGAGTACGGGTGCAAAATGTCATACAATTGAAAGAAGAAGCCCTATTATCAAATCTATGCGCAATACGATAGTATGAATGCTCACCATCTATAGATTTACTTCATTAGAGCAGTAAGAATCTTTAGTTTTTAATCTACCAATGGTGTCCTACAAGTTCGGGAACATTTTTCAGCTATTGTTGTATTTGAACCTACATTCTATTAAATACCTAATGCAAAGGTTACACAAATACATGGAAACAATTTCCTTGGAATAGTATTACAGTTATACACACTTTCATATGCAAAGAGAGCCTGATAGAGCAAGTCATGCACACGTACACACAATGAAAAAGATACAGATATTAGACAAAAGCAAGATTGAGCTTACTCAATTGATATCGATCAATGGAATCTTGCATATGTTCGAACAGTTACATATATGTGTAACTCTGTATACGGAATTATCATATCTAGAACCATCAAAAATTCCCAAAAAGCTCCCTCGTGTAAAGCGCTTCCAAATATAATGTGGTACTTGGCTCAAAATTATCAAGAGCCAGACTACATGAGTACCATCGATAGACGCCCATATGAGTATGGACTTGAATAATATCCTTACACCATCAACATTCAAGTCTTCACCCAACTTCCATCAATCAAATGCCGCTTTTGAGCTTTATTATTGCAGTTGAGTGCAATGCTTTGGAAACCATGTTGGCACAATTATCCTTGGTACTTAGTGAGGAACATCTCTCTTCTCTTCTGTAATGATAATGTGAAAGAAATTAGAGAAGCTTGTTGAAGGTCAAAGAATGAGGTTCAAGTTGATGAAGATTTGTCCAATCAACTAGCATAAGAGCAGGTCTTGCACTCCTGGAGTCTCAAATAGATAATATAGGCTTGTTATTAGTGCAATAAGTTCCACCATTTACTTTAGAACATCAATCAAAAAATTTGACACAAAAGAAATAAGTTTGCACTTGGACTATCTCAAAAAACTTGATATCTTTGGATGAAACACTTAACTTCAAATGTTGAGAGCAGCCAACATGATTACAATTGGAAACATTCCTTTTGGAGGAATGTTATGCATAGGGTTGAGGCTATAAAATTCATAAGAAAATAATTTAATATCAACCAATGAACTTGAAATAAGCCAAGCACTGATTGGTGGTACCCTTAATTTTTCAGGATTGTGCATAGATAGATCTCGAGACTTTAAATTGGAGCTTTCTCAAACACTACTCAACCAAATTCTCTCAAAATTCTTACTCATAAACGAGACAATGATATACCTGCAAGGTTACTAAAGTTCAAGGAGTTGATGAAAAGATAAAGATAGAATAAATTAGATGACTAAAAAGTTTTTGTATTAATCATACATAATGTACAAAGTATTTTCAGCCTTTAGATAGACTCTCTTGGCGTTTTCAATTACTTTTCTTGAATGGATGTGAATTCAAGTCCACGAGGTTTGGTTTGCTATGATGAATCAAATCAAACTCCTACAATCTAGGAACAATGAAAACCAAGTCTAACCAACTAATTTGTTGGTGAACTCTTCATTGATTAATCATCAAGCTCAACCACCTCAAACTCATGGATTTTAATCCTTCATTTATTGTGTTAGAAGATTTAATCCTTAAGCGTTTACAAGATTAATTGATCCATAAAAGATCCTTAGGAAATACACTAAATGAATATAAATGGAAAGAACACCTCAATGAATTTCTTTGGCACCATCAAAAGATGGTTTTGATGTAGATGAAATCCATATCAAGCATAGTATTAGCTTGATGATCTAATAGCTCCCCCTCAAACTATAGTATGCTTAAGTCTTCAATATCTGATAGGAGGAGAACCTTCCATTGATTTAAATATGCAAAGCATTATAAAATCAAGTGCCTTTGTCTTCATATCTCCTACTTGTTTTTCAATTGGAACAAAATCCATGTCAATCTTTTATTCCATTAGCTTCTCCCTTATGAAGTGGTCATGAACCTCTATGTATTTGGTTCTTGCATGAAATATGGAGTTAAATTCTGAGTGCATAGAGCTTACATTATATCCAAATATATGAGATTGGGAAGTTACAAGTCCCAAATTTGAGTAAAAATCCCTTATCCATATTGCTTCTTGAGTTTCTATGGTCATGCCTCTATACTATGCTTTAGCTGAAGATAAAGCAACTATATGTGGCTTATTCGAACCCCATGGCATTAGCTTTGAACCTGCAAATGCTAAATAAGCAGCGGTACTTCTTCTATCATTTTTAACTCCTACCCAATTCACATCTGAATATATCTTGACATCCAAATCTGAATAGTAAGGATAGAATATATCTTCATTGATTGTACCTTTGAGATATTTAAGAACTCTCGTAGCTGCATCCATATGTGGTCTTCTTGGAGAGTGCATGAATTTTCAGCATATATCAAGATACCATATATCTCTGCATGAGTAGCATATTTCAAGATACCAACCAAGTTTTTATATTCTTTTATGTCTTCAATTTTCTCGCCTTCATAAACACTAAGTTTATGATTCATTTCCAAAGTTCTACCAACAAGTTTAGCATTCTCCATCTTGAACTTAAGGAGTAGATCCTAAATTTAGCTTCTTAGAGTCAAATACATTCCTTTATCTGTGTATGTGACCTCCATACCTACGAAGAATGTGAGCTCACCTAAAACAATGGTTTGGAACTCCTATTGCATATGCCTTTTGATCTTGTTTATACCATTCAAGTCACATCCATTCATTGTTATGTCATCTAAATATACACACAAATAGATAACTTTATTTTGATCCTTCTTGATGAATAAATAAGGGTCTCGCATGACCTAAAAACCTTGATCTTGTAAATAGGTTAGCAATCCAAAATTCCAAGCTCTACAATCTTTTTAGCATATGTCTCTACATGAGTAGCATATATCAAGATACCAACCAAGCTTTGATATTCTTTTATGTCTTCAATTTTCTCGTCTTCATAAACACTAAGTTTATTATTCATTTCCAAAGTTGTACCAACAAGTTTTGCATTCTCCATCTTGAACTTAAGGAGTAGATCCTAAATTTAGCTTCTTAGAATCAAATACATTCCTTTATTTGTGTATGTGACCTCCATACCTACAAAGAATATGAGCTCACCTAAAACAATGGTTTGGAACTCCTATTGCATACGCCTTTTGATCTTGTTTATACCATTCAAGTCATATCCATTCATTTTTATGTCATCTAAATATACACACAAATAGATAACTTCATTTTGATCCTTCTTGATGAATAAATAAGATTCTCGCATGACCTAAAAACCTTGATCTTGTAAATAGGTTAGCAATCCAAAATTCCAAGCTCTACAAGCTTGTTTCATTGTGTGCTCCACTTAAAAGACCCCATAAATACCTTGCCCATGAGGAAGCTACAAAACCCAAACTTTGAGGGCTAATAGTTGTTCTTATCTAGGGTTCCAATCTAGGTTATATATTCTAACCGTCTATGCTATAATGTATGCATCTAAGGCTCTTGATGGAGGAAGAGTGATGTGGATTGAGAATCTTACTTTTATAATCGATTCGTATCTAAGTAGAAATCATACATTGCTTACTTTCTCACTAAGAGACTTCCCTTTGTTTGTATGTGTGTCTTTGAACTCGAGCCAGCAACTCCTTTTCCTCGAAAGACTTCAATAGCTTTCTTTGCTTTAGTTTTATTGTTTTTATGTGTTGAAGTTGTATGCATACCACTCATGCGAGAATGCTCAACTTCCTTATGTAGAGTGAAGCTTGAATGTCCTCATAAGTATACTCATATATACCTCTATTTATTCAATTCAAAAAGTTCTTTATGTTTCTATGGGATGAGTCCCAGAGCTTTTGGCCGCACAAACTAAAATATAACCTTCCATATGCAAGGTATCCATATCAAAATAATTTCTTCCAATATGAGAATCAATGAGAAGGGGTGCACAACGTCATACAATCGAAAGAAAAGCCTCTTTATTATCGAATCCATGCGCAATATGATAGCATGAATGCTCGGCATCTATAGGTTTACTTCATTAGAAACGTAAGAATCTGTAGGTTTTAATCTACCAATGGCCTGCTGCAAGTTCGGGACCATTTTTCAGCTATTGCTGTATTCGAGCATACGTTCTTATAAGCAGCTAACGCAAAGCTTACACAAATACATGGCGAGAATTTCATTGGAATAGTATTACACTTAGAGACATTTGCATATGCAGAGAGAGCCTTATAGAGCAAGTCACGCACACGTACACACAATGAAAACGATACACACATTTAGACGAAAGCAAGATCGAGCTTCCTCAATTGATATCGGTCAATGGCATCTTGCATGTCTTGGGATGTTTGAACGTTCGCATATATGTGTTTGTAATTGTGTATATGGAATCATCATATCTAGAACCATCAAGAATTCCCAAAAAGCTCCCTCCTATAAAGCGCTTCCGAATATAATGTGGTACTTGGCTCGAAACTGTCAAGAGTGAAACTACATGAGTACCATCGATAGACGCTCATACGTGTATGGACTTCAACAATCTCCTTACAGCTTCAACCTTCAAGTCTTCATCCAAGTTCCATCAATCGTATGCCCCCTTTGGGCTTTATTTTCGTGGTTGAGTGCAACGCTTTGGAAAACATATTGGCACAATCATCCTTGATACTTGGTGAGGAATATTTCTCTTCTGTAATGATATTGTGAAAGAACTTAAACAAGCTTGTTGAAGGTCAAAGAATGGGTTTCAAGTTGATTAAGATTTGTCCAATCAACTAGCAGAAGAGCAGTTCTTGCACTCTTGGAGTGTCAAATAGATATTATAGGCTTGTTATTAGTGCAATAAAAACCACTATTTACTTTGGAACATCAATCAGAAAATTTGACACAAAACAAATAAGTTTTCACTCTCACTAGCTTAAAAAACTTGATATCTTTGGATAAAACACTCAACTTCAAATGTTGAGAGCAGCCAACATGATTACAATTGGAAAAATTCCTTTTGCAAGAATGTTATGCATAGGGTTGAGGATCGAAAATGCATAAGAAAATAATTTAATAGCAACCAATGAACTTGAACTATTGGTGGTACCCTCAAATTTTCAGGGTTGTGCACTAATTGATCTAGAGACTTTAAATTGGAGCTTTCTCAAATACAAATCAGCGAGATTGTTTCAAAATTCTTACTCATAAACTAGATAATGATATACCTGCAAGTTTACTGAAATTGAAGGAGTTGATGCAAAGAAGAAAATAGAATAAATTAGATGATTAAAAAAGTTTAAGTATTAATCATACATAATGTACAAAGTATTGTGAGCCTTTATGTAGACTCTCTTGGCGTTTTCCATGACTTCTCTTGGATGGATTTGAATTCAAGTCCACAAGGTTTAGTTTGCTATGATGAATGAAATCGAACTCCCACAATCTAGGCATAGTGAAAACCAAGTCTAACCAAATGATTTGTTGGTTGTTCATTGATTAATCATCAAGCTCAACCATCTCAAACTAATGAATTCTAATCCTTCTTTATCCTTTTAGAAGTTTTAATCCTTAAGCTTTTACAACAATAAGTGATCCATAAAAGATCCTTAGGAAATACACTAAATCAACATAGATGGAAAGAAAACTTCAATGAATTTCTTTGGCACCATCAGAAGATGGTTTTGATGTAGATGAAATACATATCAAGCATAGTATTAGCTTGATGATCTAATAGCTCACCCTCAAACTATAGTATGTTTAAGT
The DNA here is from genome assembly GCA_020310875.1 of Ceratopteris richardii. Lineage (NCBI taxonomy): Eukaryota > Viridiplantae > Streptophyta > Polypodiopsida > Polypodiales > Pteridaceae > Ceratopteris > Ceratopteris richardii. Next base: position 174,753,560 of record CM035420.1, on the reverse strand, counting down.
CTTCAATCTTTGATAGGATGAGTACCTTCCATTGAACTAAATATGCAAAGAATTATGCAATCAAGCATAATATCTCCTAATTGTTTTTAAATTGGATCAAAAGCCATGTCAATCTTTCTTGCCATGAGCTTCTCCCTTATGAAGGTGTTATGAACCTCTATTTATTTGGTTCTTGCATGAAAGATGGAGTTTAATTTTAAGTGCATATAGCTTACATTATCTCCAAATATATGAGATTCACAAGTTACAAGTCCCAAATCTGAGTAAAAATCCCTTAGCCATATTGCTTCTTGAGTTTCTATGGTCATGCCTCTATACTATGCTTTAGTTGAAGATAAAGCAACTATAGATTGCCTCTTGGAACTCAATGGCACTAGCTTTGAACTTGCAAATGCTAAGTAAGCAGAGGTATTTCTTCTATCATTTTTAGCTCCTACCCAATTCACATCCGAATATATCTTGAGATCCAAATCTGATTAGTAAGGATAGATTAGTTGCATCCATATGTGGTCTTCTTTGAGAGTGCATGAGTTTTTAGCTCTCCTACACTATATGAAATATTTGTCCCTCTATGAGTAGCATATATCAAGATACCAACCAAGCTTTGGTATTCCTTTATGTCTTCATTTTTCTCACCTTCATAAACAATAAGTTTATGATTCATTTCCAAAGTTGTACGAGCAGGTTTATTATTCTCCATCTTGAACTTAAGGAGTAGATCCTGAATGTAGCTTCTTAGATTCTAATAGATTACTTTATCTCTGCATATGATCTCCATACCTACTAAGAATGTGAGCTCACCTAAAACAATGGTTTGGAACTCTTGCATATGCTTTTTTATACCATTCAAGTCATACGTATTCATAGTTATGTCATCTACATATAGACACAAATAGATAACTTCATTGTGACCCTTCTTGATGGATAAATAAGTGTCTCACATGACCTAAAGACCTTGATCTTGTAAATAGGTTACCAATTTGAAATTCTAAGCTCTAGAAGCTTGTTTCATTCTGTGCTCCACTAAGAAGACCCCATAAATACCTTCCCTAGGAGGAAGCTAGAAATCTGAAACTTTGAGGGCTAATAGTTGTTCTTATCTAGGGTTTCAATCTGGGTTATATATTCTAACGTGCTATGCTATAATGTATGCATCTAAGGCTCTTGATGCAAGAAGAGTGATGTGGATTGAGAATTTTACTTTTATAATCCATTGGCATCTAAGTGGAAATCATACATTCCTTACTTTCTGACTAAGACACTTCAGTTTGTTTATATGTATGTCTTTGAACTCGAGTCAGCAACTCCGTTTGCTCGAAAGACTTCAATAGCTTTCTTTGCTTTATTTTTATTTTTTTTGTGTGTTGAAGTTGTATGCATACCACTGATGGGAGAATGTTCAACTTCCTTATGTAGAGTGAAGCTTGAATGTCCTCTTAAGTATACTCATAGATACCTCTAGTTACTCACTTCAAAAGTTCTTTATGTTTCTACGGGATGAATCCGAGAGCTTTTGGCCGCACAAACTAAAATATAAACGTCCATCTGCAAGGTATCCAAATGAAAATAATTTCTCCCACTATGAGAATCAATGAGTAGGGGTGCACAACGTCATACAATCGAAACGAAAAGCCTCTTTGTCATCGAATCTATGCGCAATATGATAGTATGAATGCTCGGCATGTATAGGTTTACTTCATTAGAAAAGTAAGAATCTGTAGGTTTTAATCTACCAATGTTCTCCTGCAAGTTCGGGAAGATTTTTCAGCTATTGCTGTATTCGAACATACGTTCTTATAAGCAGCTAAGCCAAAGCTTACACAAATACATGGCGACAATTTCATTGGAATAGCATTGACATTAGAGACACTTGCATATGCAGAGAAAGCCTTATAGAGCAAGTCGCGCACACGTACACACAATGAAAAAGATACACACATTTAGACGAAAGCAAGATCGAGCTTAGTCAATTGATATCGGTCAATGGCATCTTGCATTTTTTGGGATGTTCGAACGTTCGCATATTGTGTGTGTAATTGTGTATATGCCAATTGGAGTCATCATATCTAGAACCATCAAACATTGCGAAAAAGCTCCCTCCTCTAAAGCGCTTCCGAATATAATGTGGTACTTGGCTCGAAACTGTCAGGGGCCAGACTACATGAGTACCATCGATAGACGCCCATATGAGTATAGACTACATGGGTGGAAATGGGAGACGATGCAGGGACCATCAGCTTAAATTCAGACCGAAGAGGCAGGCAAAGCCCAGCTGGAATGCGTTTGGACTCTCGTTCACAATGTGACAGCTAATGATAGAGATTATCCGAAGGGTAGAAATTGGCAGATGATGTTATAAATGAGCCCAAATAATCCATGGCACTCTACGTTGTGAGTTCTAGTTTTGAAGAGAAACCATTATGAGAGACCGCACAGTTGAGAGACCTTAAATTTCAACTTACATGAGGTCTTTGTGTGACTGTAGATGATAATAGATCATCTTTGTGAGCTTAGCCATGACGTACGGCATAAACTTCCACGTTATTGGGTTCTATTCAAGATTGAAAATAAAAGAGTTCCAACAAAAATTTAATTGGAGGAATGCAGAGAGCAGCTTGCCTTCCGGAAGATACTATACTATAAATTTATCAACCCTTAGGAAAAGCATTCATGAAATGATTAGGGGTGCACAATGTCGTACAATCAAAAGCGAAAGCCTCTTCATCATTCAAGGTATGCGAAATATGATTCCATGAATGCTCCAAATCTTTGTTTTGCTTCTTTAGAAAAGTAAGCATGTGAATAAAGTGAGTTTTAATCTACAATGAGACTGCGGCTGCTAGTTCGCAAACATTTTTCAGATATTCTTTTTTTCATATAAAGGAAATTCGGCCTTGTCCTACTCTCCCAGACTTGTATTAATTAAAGGAAAATAAAAGTACAAGTGGAGGGGACTAGTGCCCAGGGGACCCCCAAATCCCACATAGGAGGGGTAGATTTTTCAAAGTTTAGATGGCATTACATAGAAGTTTAGATGGCTTGGTGTTGATCAAAAGGAGCACTTGATGATGCCTAAGGGGGGGGGGGGAGGGGGGGGATTTTTTACACTTAATGATTCTTCTGCCTAGGAGGAACAGCGATTTCTCAATCCACCACTCTTCGGGGGAGTCACGAAAGTTATAAGCACATCTTTCCCGCCATATCTTCCAAAGGATCTCCCCTTTGATGGCGTTCCAGAGAGTAGTCGAGCAGCCGATCGCTTCTCCTAGCAGTATTTGTTTCCACCTGATATGTTTATAGAGTGTAATTTTCTTTTCGATAGTCTGCCAGTGCCAGTTGGAATTGGGGATATTATAGAAGATGTAAGCAACTTCTTCAATGGACCGGTAGCAGCGCTTGCACCAAGGAGGCACCCCACAAATTTTGCTAGCCTTTAGGTTGGACCGAATTCCCCAATGAAGGATTTGCCATAAGAGAACATAATTTTTAATTTCTATGAGAGGGTGCTAGATAGCCATGAACTTCATATCCCACCGCAACCATGTCCACGACAGGCACCACTTCTTGTTGAGTTTGGCATGATAATCAATGTTTTCTTTGATGTTCGGCATTTTTTTAGGCCAACTCCATTATGCCATTTGAGACCAAGCATGCATGGTGGGTCATGCCGTATGAGAAGATGGACTTTAGAGCAGTCCCATGCAAGACATCTGTTTTGTAAAGTATTCAATTCTTCATAGGTAATGTTGACGCTTGGATCAATATCCTCGATGTTGATCGATTGGTTGGTGTCTTGTTCCCAAAGATGTTTCCATTTTTTGAAGCCTTTATTCCAAATCTTTTTGGCATTCGGAACAATCCAGGATTCCACAATGGAGATGCCATGGATAGGAAACTAGATAGAGTCATTTTGTCTTATACGAGCTGTTCACTTCCAATCTTCTATGATTCTTATGAAGATTTTGACTTTATTCCAGCTCTTCCATAGGGAGCACACAAGATTCAAGCCTTTCCGGAAAACCCGGATCTCGAAAACCAAAAGGGTCACAATGTTAAGATTCTTCCAATTTGGGAATCCCACAGAAGTCAATGCATTCTTGTTTCTGAAGACAAGCTTGGCCCACGAGGCCTCCTTGTTGCATCATGCTTTAATCATCCATTTTTCAACGAGTTCATTAGCCATGCACCCAATGTCCATAATGTCAATGCCCCCACTATCCCTTTGGCTGGTGCAGATGGACCACTTGATTTTAGGCACTCCCCTCTTGTTGTTTTCCCCTGTACAAAGGAAGTTTCTACAAATACTTTCCAATTTGGAGGACTCTTGGTCTTGTGGTCTCCAACATGAGAGGAACTAAATGGTTGAGGAAGTGAGGAACATGTTGATAACCAGTGTGCGGCCAGCAAAATTGATTTGCATACCTCTCCAACAGTTTAAATTGCTTTTGAGTTTGGCCAGGATCCTATTCCATCGCTCCTCCATCGAGATACCAAAGCCCAAGGCAATCCCAAGAAGCCAAAAAATTTGACTTGGAGGAATATTTTGACAGCCATGCATAAAGAGAAAGTCAGGTTGGATCCTAACAATAGCTCTAAAATAGATCTTTGAGTGGTTGATATTGGATCGAGAGGCTACACAGAATGTATCCAGGCACTTCCAAAATGTCTCTAGGCCAGTACTATCATTGTGGAAAAATGCATTCATATCTTCAACAAAGAGTCTCATGGTGATCTCGTCGTGATCAAAGGGCAATCGGAGGCCTTTGATGCTACCTGCTTCCACCTGTTGTTCCACAACCTGGCTAAACCCTTCCATGGCAATTGCAAAAAGAAGGAGAGCCAATGGGCACCCTTGTCTTATCGATCTTTTTAGTTTGATCGCCTTCAAAAGTTTGCCATTAACATTAATTTGCATCGATGCGTTTCCCAAAAGGGTCAAAATCATCTTGGTGAATTTCTGACTACATCCAAGATCATTAAGAGACTATAAAATATAGTCCCATTCCAACCTGTCGTAAGCTTTGTCAAAGTCGATCTTGAGGAAAACCACATCTTGTCTTGACTCCTCTCCGAAGTCGAGAGCCTCCCAAATATCTATGAGGGCTTCCAATATTGACCTACCTTTGACGAATCCTTTTTGTTCCTCGCTTGACCATGCTCTCAGATGGCTAAAAATTTTATTGGCAATGACTTTAGCGATGATTTTTTATCCTGTTTGAAGCTTCATAATTGGACACCAATTCTTGATTCTATTCTTTTCCCCTTTTTTGTGGAGTAACTTGATGATGCCATTGTTGAGACATGTTGGAAGTGCACCAAACTCGAGTGCCTCTTGCAAGAACAAACAAAGAGGGGTGGCAATCACCAACTTAAAGGACTTAAAGAACTCATTAGTGAGCCCGTCACGGCCCGGGATTTTCCCACTAGGAAGCGCATCAATGAATTCAATGATTTCTTCTTCCAAAATAGGGGGTGTTAACCAAGGAATGAAGGTTTTGTGGGATCCTATGAGATGGTACCCTAGAGATGGCAGCCATGCAGTCTCCTCTATGGTGAGAGAGGGGGGTCGAGATCCCCAAGAGTCTCAAAAAGTGCTCTTCAATGATTTTGAAATTTTCTTCTTCCGTATTGCATATATCACCATTTGGGTCTAGCAAAAGGGGGATCAATATTTGTTTTGTCTCCTTTTGAGGATGTTTCACATCTCTTTGGTGGGTTTGTCGGCTTAGCAATCCCACCACTCCTTAAAGAATAGTTGCAAATTTTTCCTTTGTATTTCTTCCTCATATCTCAACAACACTCTGATTTTTTCGTAGAACCTTCTGGGATTGAGCTTTTCCTTTGTTTACTTCCTCCTTAATTCTCAAGTTTTTATGATAAAGAGCTTCTCTAGGAGCACGCCGAACAGTCTCGAGCATCATCCTGGCTCTTATCATGATCTGCCTCGACTTTGTCACTGGGCATCTCTAGCTCTTGGCTCGGGACAAGCAAGAGGCGAACGCCTCCTTCCAGACTTTAGCAATTTCTTGATGGACAGAGGGGCGACAGAAGGAAGTTGAGCAGGTGTGAAACCAAGGAGACTTATGGGTATTGGTGAGAGGATATAAAGAGATAATGATCGGGTAGTGCTCATAGATCACCAAGTTAGTGCGTTGCAAGATGGAAGGATGGCACAACTAATGAATAATGTTCTGAGCGATGTAGCTTCTATCCAGTCTAGATTTTCTCAAGTCCTCGCTTGGAGATTAGACCATGAAAATCCTTTCTAGTCTTTGAATTCGACCAAAGCCAAGTTCAGTTTGGTTTTGTCCCAAGTCTCTTTCTCACGAGTGTCAATGAGGCGGCCCTTGTTATTCCATCTATCCGCAAATCCTCCACCATGTTGAAGTCACCACAAATAAGGACGTTGTAGGGGAGCGAGTCCAAGGAGTCACAGGTGTCCGATCTCTCCAGCTCTCCATTTGGGGCGTACATAGGGACAAGCGTGAATCGGAAGGGGACACCAAAGGAGGTAGCAATCCATCGATGGCTCTGATCTTCAATGGAGTTCTCAAGCTTATCAAACGAGAATTGGTTTATACCAATTACCATCCTACCAGAACCCCCCCCCCCCTGGGGTGCGTCGTCGAGATCCAAATATGGATCACAGAGACCTGTCTAAGATGTTTTTGGAGATATGTTCCATCAATTTTAGTCTCTTGAATACAAATAAATTCGAGGTTTAAACTAATGTCACGAATCCATTGACCAATGATGATCGTTCTTGAGGGTCCGTGATTCCCCTGGCATTTAACGAGATGATGATTCCCTGGCATTTAACGAAATGATGATTGTATTCAAACGTGCATTCTTTTACGAAGCCAGCTTAAGGTTTACACGAATAGATGAATACATTTTATTGTTATAATCGGACAGCTCGTAATCGCTGCATATGCAGAAAAATCCCTATACAGCATGTCGCGCACACGTACGCACATTGAAAAGGATACACACATTTAGATGAAAGGAAGATCGTGCTCACTCAATTGATTTCGGTCAATGGCGTCTTGCGTAGATTGGGATGTTTGGCACGTTCGTATATGCGTGTCTGTATACGGATTGATAATGTCGTATGAAGATCTACCATCCAGATCCTTCATGCACAGAAAATGCTTCCGCCTAAAACGTGGTCCTTGGCTCGAAACTGTGAAGAGCCAGACTATTTGAGTACCATCAGTATAGACGATGTCGGGACCATCAGCTTAAATTCAGATCGAAGAGGGAGACAAAGCCCATCTGGAATGCGTTGAGACTCTCGGTCACAATGTCATGGCGATAGAGACTCTCGTAGGCTTCATTCCGGACAATCTTCTCTCTCTCTCTCGCTCTCTCAGAGCTCGAAGGAAGAGCTCCATCTGGAATGCGTTGAGAGTCTCCTTCACGTCATCGCGATAGAGATTTTCGTCGGCTCCATTCCAGACAATCCTCTCTCTCTCTTTCTCTCTCTCTCTCGGAGAACTAGAAGGAAGACACGCTAGTCTGAATGAATAACAAAGAAGAAAACTGCTTTTTTCTTCTGTTTTTAACTTTATACAAAGAAGTACGATGGAATATGGACACACGATTGACCTCATTGCCATTATCAGTGTCATTGGTTTGAGATGGAGATGCCAAATCTAACTTGTTGGGGCTGCATTACAATAGACGCTTCGAAAAAGAAGAATATGCCCCCTTCCAGATGTTCCCTTTCCTGTCGTCGAAATGATGAGTACCAGAGTAAACGCACAAAGGCACAACCAAAAAATCTTTTACCCACCTCAAGCATATCGCATGCACAGTGAAGGCCTGAGGCTAGTTTTCATTTAGATACCTGATTCTAAAAGGACATTCACATCTTTCCAAACTATATAAAAAAAAAGGTGAAACAGAACAAATATCTTTCATCAGTTGTCGCTCCAATATGAAAAACAAACTTTCTGATGCTTCCTTCGTCAGCGAAATTCTTGTTTTCACCCGAATAGTATTCGACGCATGCTTTCCATGTATCACGATTGTATTTAAACACAATATGACCAGCCCCGAGGAATCATAAGGATTTCTTATAAAAGCACAGGAAAACATAGGTAATTAAAATGTCCTCTTACATCCACGAGTTTTCTTACTTTCCAAGAGTATATTGGCTTATTATGTTTGATATGATTCTAGCTCTGTCAACTTTTGTAATTTTTTTTTTCATATGTGTATTCTATATGCTCTCAGATATTCTAATTCGGATTCATTGTATATGAATAAACGACAAGGTATTTAAATTAATCTCATTTATATATAAAAGTATGAATAAAGCAGATAATCTAATGCAAATTTGGACACATACATTATCCAAATAATCTACATTAATAAACGTACAGGTCGAGAAGAGAAATGTTTTAGTTTCTTAACCGTTAATGATCATCATTTACGTAATATAGTGGCTATTCATATATCAATGTAATCTTATCGCACATCATGATTTAATTAATTCTCTATATATCAATGTAATCTTATCGCACATCATGATTTAATTAATTCTCTATATATCAAAGTATTCCATGGAAGAAATCAAGAAATTAATAAATTACTACAAAACTATAAAAACAAAAAAAATTATAAAAAATTAAAATCTCTAAATTAAATTGATGTTTATTTTTTAGTTCAAGGAAACATATATTTTTTTATCCATTAAATGATTTGAGGAGATAATAATAAAACATGACTCGTGAAGTGGAATACTTGGTTAGTTATGCAATATTCCGTGCATATTCAAATTGGAAAAAGGTGGGTTTTTTGGGCAAATCCTTTATAGTGGCATCTCGACTAATGCTAGATCCCACAAAAGTACTTTTTTACCATGCAAAATATGTTTCGATGGAATGGAATAGATTGGATACCCCTTTTTCTCCTATCCAAAGAGAACCAATATTTAGGAAAGGTTTCATAGAGCCCTTAAGCTAGATGATCCAATATAGTGGTACCAATAACTACTTAATGAGATATTTGGGTGCTTTTTATCCCTCTCGAAGATGATAAGAGGCCATGCGTTGGAAAATATGGACGAAAAGATGCGTTGTAAAATTTTGTGGGCCCTCCAAACAATGCTCATTAGATAAACACCTAGATGACTAAAAAGCAGAATTGATACCTGAATAGCTTTGCCCCATTCAAACAATAAAGAATGTTTGTTTTGAGAATAATTATCTAAAAGGAAAATGGATTCCACACGAAGGGGATGAAGGGCTTATTTTCCTTCTTTATAACTCGGTTCAAATTAAGTATATTTACTCCTTTTAATGAAAAAAGATTAGTTGAGAAAAAAGAAGATACTCATTACGAAAACCATCTTTCTGATAAGAGAATGTGGAACTAAAAACCTTATTTATATGTTTTCCATTAGTATCCGAATCCTCATCCTCGTCTTGATCTAAAAGGATATGTGATAAATTTCCCTTTGAATTAATGAATTCAAAATCTACAATTTATTATTCTTTATATGATATGAATTAAAGGAAACTTATATGTGAACAAATAAAATCACAATAACTAAATAACTTCTCGTAGGAAATTAATATAAATGATATTAAAATGTCAAAAAGAAATGATATTTGTAGATAACTTATAAGATGTATGACACATTTTCTTTTTGAGGGACTTATTAAGGTCGCATTCATGACAAGTTTGAAATCATTGTATCTTTTTGAACCAAGATATTTTCCATGAGATCCCATCTTTTTTGTAATATTCTGAAAACGTCTGTAATGTTCTCTTTTGTAATATGTGTATGCAAGATAAATACTTAAATGATGTCAAGCTTAACAATATTGAAAAGGCTCAAAGAAATTAAATCATGCACTTGCAAAAAAACCTTGTTCTCATTGTGTACTAAGAGTAAAAAAGAAAATGATTTCGTTTATTTGTATTCTATTCTTTATCAAATCCTTCTCCCACCACAAAGAGGAATAGAGTTCCTTTTGGTATGTTTTATCCTCCGTTAACGAGGAATAGAGTTCCTTTTGGTATAGTTTCTTTTACCACAAGTTTCGCACGTGAGCTTTGTGTGCTTCTCAAACCATAAGTAAATTTTCTTTTGAATACATAAAGTGATAAAAAGGAAATAAATAACTGAAAATTGAAGATTAACATTCGGATAGATTGCCATTCTAGATGAATTAGATCAACGAGGATTTTATAAATAAAAAAAGTATATCTTTTTTGTATATGGAAGTCCCTTTCTTGTAGCTTCACTATGGCATCGAGAGTGAAGACCTTACACTGGTTCTCATCAGCGAGATACCTGCTTCTAACAGGACATTCACATCTTTCCAAAAAAGAAAGAAGAAAAGTGATAACAACAAGCCTTGACTGATAAATGGGGAGGATTGAGATCAAATATCTCTAATGAGTTGTCGATCAAATAGGAAAGAAAAGCGTCTTGATGTTTATTATGTCATTGACAATTCTCACTGTCACCTGAACACTATCCTACGCAGCTTTCCAGGTATCACAATCGTATTTGAATACGGTAAGCCTAACTGTGTTGAATCATAAATCTCTTAAAAAGAAATCATACTTAATCAAAATTCTTTGCATCCAATAGTTTTATTAACTTTCAATAGTATATTTGTTTATGATGTTGCATATGATTCTAGTTGTGTTAATTTCATTACCATTCTTTTTTATTCCGAGTATGTTTCCAGATAAGCTAACTCGCACTCATTGTATATGATCAAACAAGATGGTTTTTTAATTAAGCTCATTTCTTTATTAATATAAAACTATGCATAATTTAGATAATGCACTGCAATTTTCAATAGATAACGTATCCAATAATCTACATTAATAAGCAAGTAGATTGAGAATAGGTACGATTATACATATCTCGTCCTGAGCAGAACATCGTTATTCGTTGACCGATAATCATCATCATTTATTTGATATGATAGCTAAGCATATAACAATATAATCTTATCGCACATGTCTAATCACTTACCTTATTCTAAAAAACAAGTTATTCAATGAAAGACCAACAAACCCTCAAGAAAAATAAATAAATAACTACATAAATGTAAAACTATTCGAAACTTTAAGGATTTGAAACTTTACATAAGACTGATATTTGCTTGGTAATTCGAGGAGAGCTTAGAATGTTTGACTCATTGCATGATTTTAGGAGGAAAAATATACTATCACTCAATAATGTGGAATAGTTTGTTAGCTATACAAGATTTTAAATTTCGATGAATCTTCAAATCGCATAAGCTTAGTTATTTTTTCTTCATTTCTTCATCATGGCATCTTGGCTAATGCTAGAGTGGAGAAAATCTATTGTGCCCTACAAAATATGCTTCAAACCTCTTTTTCTCTTCTCTATAGAGTATCAAGATCTAAAAGGGGGTTCGTAGGACCGTTGAGTTAGATGAGCACGTCAATTGGAGTCAATCAGTAAAGAGTTTTTGTGCTTGACAACAATAAACCAATCGAAGAAAGGATCCCGCATCAAGTTGAATAAGGGTTATTTTCCTTCTTTTTAATTCTCTCTAATCGTCTACTAATCCTCTCATTTAAGTTAAAGGAAGTTTCAATTGAGTGAAAAATCAGGTGTATAAAGAACTTCAATTTTTTTAGATATAATAAGAAATTCGAACTAGAAACAACATTTGAGAAAGTCGAACTAAAAACAACATTTGAAAGTCTTTAATCAGTATTAGAATCCTGGTTTTTAAAGGATATGCGAGACATTTTAGTTTGAATTTATCAATTTAGAAGGTATCATTCATTATTTCTAGATGTTAAGAGTACGATTGTAATACATGTTCAATATTTTTGAGTAACGATGCAAAACTATATTGAAACGAAGAACTAATCATTGTATTTAAGTTCTTTCAAACTATTTGAATACATGATTATACAATACAATATTCTTTTAGAGGACACTTTAAATTAGAAACAAAGAAAAACTTACAAGAAAAATCTAGAGAATTAGAAAAAACGCTTTATAACCTTTTCATTCCCATCATGGGGGGCCATTTGTTTTTCAACTTTTTGATTTCTAAAATGAGCACCATGTGGTGTCTGAAGGGAGGGGTGTGATATCTTATACTTACTTATCATTCCACCTCGAATGACTAAGGATTTCTGAATAAAACACGATTTAGTAGTTTTTCCAAAGTTTATCGCACATCTTTCCTTCCAAAGTTTAATAGAGTATAAGAGAAATGGGTCACTTCACCAAGCAGATCTTTCTTCCACTTAACTTGACGAGGCAACAGTAAAAACTTTTTCAGGCACTACCAGGTCGAAATGATGTTAAGAAAAGAAAGGAAATGTCAACCAAGTCTTCTCTACCTCTTGTGCACCTTTTACACCACGGGGAGCACCAAAGGTTCTTTTTGCTTTGAGACTCTTCCATGTCCTATTCTGGAGACCTTTCCACATAATGACCACTTCCATATTTTCCATAAATGGGTGCCAAAGTCCTTGAACTTCAATTCCCGTCTAATCCAGGACAAGCTCAAACAACACTTCTTGTTAAGTGCATTATGGAAGTCCATATTTCTGCTCATTCTCACAAAATCCTCTATTTATTTTCCGTTTTCCCACTAGAGACCTTCCAAGCATGGGATATCTTGCTCATTTAGGATTCATGAATGCAATTTGTCTCATCCATGGATTCTCGGTTTTAAAAGCCATGAATTGTTGTACTCAACCATACTATTTGAAGCAATATCCTCATATGTGATTCAATGCCTTCCATCTTGGTTTGGAATGTGGTTACACATAAAAGCAACCTTTGTTCGAGAGCCTCTTTTATCTGTTGGGGTTCTCACGTTTCACTCTCATGATTCCAACAATCCTAGACCTAATACATTCAAGTTGTTTGATGCGCATAACCCACTTCAAATCATTACTGGTAGTGTGAAAGGGATTCGTCGTATTCCACCCCTTCCACAAAGTACACAAACGATGTGAGCCCACAAACGATGTGAGCCCTTGCAGATAACCAAGAATGGTGAGAACGATAGAGTGACTAAATGAAGATCTTCCCACATGGGAATCCCGACAAAAGAAGGGATGTCCTCTATTTCTAAAAATACGCTTGGGTCAAGAAGCTTCACCATTACTCCAAGCTTTAAATAACCATTTTTGTGCCGTCTGTTTAGCCGTGATTTCGACACCTAAAGTACCCAACTCACCCTCTTCCATCGGACTAGAGAAAATTACCATTGTATTTCTTGCACACCTCTTATGTTGGAATCCCTAGTCAAGAGGAAGTTTCTCTACATCCTTTATAACGTTTCTATTTCCTTGTCACATAATCTTTACCCTGCAAAGAAGTAAATGATAGAGGAGATAATTAACATCTTGAACACCGTTTCCCACCCACCCACATTGAGTTGCATACACAACCAATAAAAGAGCATGTTTTCAATATTGGGAAGCACTGAGTCACATCATTGGCTCGTCAAAACATCAAATCTTGTCAAATTTCTAGTAAGTGAAAGACATGGACACAAAAAATAACCTCACATCCTTGAGTCCTCAAGTATTGAAGGGGAAGGCAATGAAGGGATTTTAAAGTAATTTCCAAATGGTTGACTCTCGATCTAAATAGATCACATAAAAATATCCATAGAGTCCTCAGAGTGAGAGAGAGGCCTTGTTGATATATCTATATAGTCATGTATGTGAACACACCAGGACCATCCGGGCACTTATTTTCTCTTTAAGAGGTTCTCTTCCTCTTATCTTTGTACATTCACTTGGGAATACATTCAGTATTGTGTGTTGTGCTCCAAGCTTCTTATTATTCTTCCTTGTGGTGTTCCCCTTCTTCTGCAGGTCGAAAACTATGCCAAGTTCGGGTTGATTGTCAAATTTGTTGATGGCAGATGTAGATTTGATTATCTATCAAATGAGGATGTATTATTGCTTCTCGCATTTTATATCATGGGTTGTATATGATCATAGACTATGTGAAATCTATGAATGATTCAACATGTGGAGAACAAGATTCTTAGGCTAGCTCAAATGCAACGCTTTGGCATGCATGCTTTAGTCATCTAAATTTTGTCCGTTACCTCCACCTGTAGAAACCTAAAATGGTGTCCTCTTTTATAAAACTTGAGGAACCTTGTAAACACGTTTATGAATGTTGTATTTTTGGCATAATGTAGAATTCCTCCTTCCCAAAGGATGGTTTAGTTCTAGACATTGAAAAATTGCAACTTATTCATACTGACGTCTATGGTCCTATGAAGAAACCTTCTTTTGGGAACTTCCTTTACTTCATAGTTTTTATTGAAGATTTTTCCAATCATGCATGGGTTTATCCATCGAAAGAAAAGTTTGAAGTGTTTATGTGCTTTAAACATAGTCTGTTTTTGGCTAAAAATCTATCAACATGTAAAATAGGCATCCTCCATTGTGATAGGGGGAGGGGGGAGGGGGTCTTCTAATTTTAATGAATTTATGGCTAAAAATGGGTTAAATGTAAGCATATAGTGTTGTACACACCTCAATAGAATGGAGTTGTTGAAATAAAGAACAGTTCTCTCATGGAGATGGTTAGGTGTATGATCAAAGGTTCACGATTTACAACATAGCTTCTTGCTTTAGGCCATTATGTGTGTAGCATATGTACTTAATAGGTATCCCACCGAAGCACTATAGTCTATCATTCCATTTGAAGCTTCCCATGGTTAGAAGCCATTTATTGCTTATCTACATGTCTTCCATGGTCTAGTGTATGCACAAGTGCCTGAACAATGATATAGAAAATTGGATGATAAAGTAGTAAAATGCATTTTTGTTGGGTATAGTTATGAAATCCAATGCTAACTTCTATATCATCCACAAATCAAACAGGTTTTGTTTATTCATGATGTTTTCTTTGTGGTAGATGCAATTCAACCATTACTTTCATGTTCTAAGAGTAGATCAACTAGCTCCAAAGATGTGTATGACAGTTTGCTTCCTCTTTCGTTAGGTGGAGAGTGAAATATTGGTCCAAATGAGGTAATTTCTTAGCCTTTTAAGGTTCTACATGATGATGCATATCATTCCATTTCTAACACAAATTTACATGATGCACTATTTGATGAGAGGGTTGATATAGATAAGGCAAAAGTTTTGCCCGAATGGCTACTGCACACTTTGTGAGATAAAAAATTAGGTGCACCTTTCTCATATCATACACGTTCAAGATCTCATACTGCTTATTTTGCATCATATTTTTATGGATCGACTACCTCTACTATTTTCTATAAGAATGAACATGTTTCTTATGATGAAGCATAATATTCAGAAAATTGGATGGTTGTTATGCAAGAAAAATATGATGACATTTTGAAAAATAAAACTTGGTCATTATGTGATTTGTCTTGAGGCAAAAAGGCCATTCACACTATAGTTTATCCAAAGAATCATCCTTCATGCAGCATTTGAATTTGTCTCTTAGTGCATGCTCATATTTGCCCATAGCACCATTCTCATATTCGTGCACACGAGCATTTGCCCTTAGAATTAGTCTTTACTAATTTATCAAGAGATATTCCTCTAGTGCAATTAAGAAGTTTATATACTATGTAATATGTCCCATCCAGTCACTAGCTAGTCTTCAAGTCAATCTTGACATACTGTCATCGAATCAATATCAAATCGACCTTTAGTCTAAATTGCTAATGGTGTTAGTAGTAGAAAATTTGTTAGAGGGGAAACTCGATGAATGTACTCTTTTTCTATTGGTGGCTTGTACTGCAATAAGCTACAAGAGTGTGATTGGTGGTTTTGCAAGAACAAAGGAACCCATTATATTGGGGAGCAGACAATACCCCATTCATGGTGATGTTTGACATCGTGTATCAATTCATCTACATCAATTCATTTCTTGAATTCATCAAAATGAAGGTTGGCGTCCTTGAGTTGCTCACAAATTCACATTTAGAATTCACCAAGGATAATACGATGAATTTCTCACAAATGAAGGTTGGTGGAGTCCTCCAAAATGAAGGATGGGGGATTTCAACCCCCTAGGGAGAAATTAAAGGCTTCTATACCATTCATCACGATTCCTCAACATGTTTGCCATTAGAACACATTAGAAGAAAGATATAGCTAATCATCATGCCTTTTGTTCATCTTCTTGCGTCACCTTCTTCAGATAGAACTTCCCATACGAAAATCACCTTGATAATTTGTCCTCTTGCTCCAAGAGTTTTCCTTGAAGAATTTGTCCATGTACACTCACTCAAGTGAATTCAATGATGTATTCTGTATGGTGGTTGTTGAGGATAAGTTAGATGGCACCAATTACCATTTATGGGCTTATATGATGCGTCATGTATCGGTCACAAAAAGAGTGTGAAATATCATGCAGGGTGTTGAAAACATCCTATTACATGTGCAAACACAACTGCTAAAAGTGATGCACATGGCATTGGAAATGATGATATTCTTCATGTTCTTGTTCGTGTTGCAATTCTTGTTGCACCTACTATAGAGAAAATTCATTGGGATGGCAGAGATGCTCAAGCACATGCATTAATAGCCTTGACTATCAAATGTGCCTTTATTCCTCACATTTGCTACTATAGAGCTCCTAAGGATGCTTGGGATACACTTACCACTTTATACCGGTCAACGAATGAGATTCGTGTTGCTTACCTCCAAACATTGTTGAAGAGTGAGCAAATGAATGAAGGAGATTCCATGGACAGTTTTCTTATAAGATCAAAGATTTGAAGGAATGATTGATTTCTACTGATGAAGTCTTGCCTGAAGTTCACTTGTGGAGACTTTTATGAATGCTCTTCCCAATTCATATCAAAGTTTTGCTTCTACTCTTTGTTTGATGATGAAAGGCAATCCAAACACCTTAACTTTGAGGAGTTAGTCTCTATTATGTTGTAGGAAGATCACTCTAGGTAGAACAAGTCCATTTTGTTTGTTGTAGATCAAGATTTCTTGGCTAGTCAGAAGGACGAAAGGAAAATGGAGATCTTCTACTATTTAGCAAAAATCTACTAATTTTTCACAATCAAAGAAGGATGACAGAGACGAGAAGAAAACTGAAAAGTAAAAATTGTCTTGCAAATAGTCCAAAGGAAATGATCATGTCATAAAGAGCTATCCAAAATTGACTACTAAACAAGCAATGAAGAAGGCGGCTAGAATGGTTGTTGCAAAGGCCTCTATACCCAAAACAAAGTCTCCTAATCTTGTGTAGAATGAAGAATGGACATTTACCATTGTTTGTAGTTATGACCCAAATATATTAGTTTGTAGTGTATTTTCTTCACTTTACTCAACCCTACCCCTACAAGGAATACTGTCACATGCACCAACAACTCCTCCTATCCTATCATGGGATTTAGTAAGATCATTCTAACTACTACTAATAATAGTTCTTTTACATTATGAGATGCTTTATTTGTGCCAAGGATCAAGAAGAATATGTTATTAATTTCAACTTTAGCGGCACAAGATTGGATTGGTTATGAAATTTATTAATGACACATATAGAGTTCATGATCTATCAAATGAGAATGCAATTATTGCTTCTGGCAGTTTATGTCGTGGGTTGTATAAGCTCATAGGCTATGAAAAATCTTTGAATGATTTAGCATATGCAGTACATGATTCTCAGGCTATGTTAGATGCAAAGCTTTGGCATGCATGCTTTGGTTATATGAATTTTCTAGTTTCATATGCTTGCAGAAATCTAAAATGGTGTCCTCTTTGCTGAAACTTAAGGCACCTCGTAAACATGTTTGTGAGGCTTTATTTTGGGCGAAATAGAGTGTTTCTCGTTCCCAAAAGATAGTTCAATTCGACCTACTCAGAAATTGTAGCTTGTTCATAGTGATCTATGTGGACCTATGAAGACACCCTCTTTGGAAACTATCTTTAATTCATGACTTTCATTCATGATTTTTCTAGACATGCATGGTTATATCCATTGAAAGCAAATTCCAAGTGTTTATGTGCTTCAAAGAGTTTCTAGTTTTGGCTGAAAGTCTTTCAACATGTAAAATGGGCACCCTCTATCTGATCGAGGAGGGGAATATATGACTTTTGGATTTAAGGCATTTCTAGCTAGACATGGGATAAAGCATTAGTGTAAAGTGTCGTATACACCTCAGCAAAATGGACTTGTTGAACAAAAGAACAGGTCACTCATGGAGATGGCGATGTGTATAATAAAGAGTAAGGCTTTACCACATAGTTTTTGGCTTGAGCTTCTCATGTGTGCAACATATGTACTTAGTAGGTGTCCCACTAAAGCATTGCAATCTATAACTCCATATGAGGCTTGGCATGGTCATAAAACATGGGTTGCCCACGTATGTGTGTTTGGTTGTCTAGCATATGCATTAATGCCTAACAACAATGCAAGAAATTTGATTATAAAGTAGTGAAATGTATTTTTGTTGGGTACAGTTATGGAAGCTAAGTGTATCCTCTGTATCATCCATAGACGAAACACATTTTGGTTAGTCATGATGTTGCTTTGGTGGAAGATGTTATTCAGCCATTACTTTCATGTATTAAGGAGACATCTATTAGCTCAAAAAAATGTATGATACTTTGCTGCCTCTTTTTACACCTAGATAGTCTAGTGTTGGTCCTAATGAGGCAACTTCCCACCCTTTACAGGTTTCATGTGATGATGCATATCATTTTATTTTTGATGTAGATTTACATGATTCACTTGTTGATAAGAGAGCTCATATTGAGGAGGCAAAAACTATGCCAAAATGGCTAGTGCAAACTTTGTGTGATAGTAAATTAGATGCACCTTTGTCATATCGCACTTCTTGAGCCTCTCATAGTGCCTCTTTCGCATTAGGTTACTATGCTATGGCTGCCTCTAGTCTTTGTGATGAGAATGAGCCTCTTTCATTTGATGAAGCACAAAATTTTGAAATTGGGATGGATGTTATGCAATCAGAATATGATTTATCATGAAAAATGGTACCTAGTCTTTATGTGACTTGCCCTATGGCAAGAAGGTCATTGCCACTAAGTGGGTATACAAGCTGAAGCATAAGCCAAATGAAACAATTGAAATGTATCAGGCTAGGCTTGTTGCAAATAGTTATGCTTAGGAAAGAAGCATTGATTTTGATGAGACCTTTGCTCCTACAGGTCGGATGACTACTATTCATAGAATATGTGCACTTGCAACTCATTATAGTTGGAATATACATCACTTGGACATTAAAACTACATTTTTGAATGGTGATCTACAAGAAGAGGTGTATGTTTTTCAGCCCCATGGATTTGTGAAGAAAGGGCATGAAAACAAAGTATGCATGCTGAAGAAGGCATTATATGGTTTCAAGCAAGCACCACATGCTTCGTGTGAAAAGATACATGCCTATCTAATTCCACATGGTTTTGAGAACACTCCAACTAAGAGCACCTTATATGTTAAGCATGCAAATGATGTGCTTTTGATCATTGTTTTCTATTTGATGACACACTACTCACTAGTCCTCATGAGAAGCATATTGATGATTTTAAGGCTGATTTCCACACCTCATTTTAATTTGGGGCATTTGAATCATTAATTGGACATTGACTTTATGCAAGTTGATGGCGAAATAGCTTTGTGTCAAACAAAATATATTGAGAAATTACTGCAACATTTTGGCCTTGAAGACTACAAACCTATTTCCACTCCTATGGAGACAGGTTTACAATTGAGTCTTCATGATGCTAGAAATGCATTTCATGCTCTTCTATACCAGTAGGGTGTTGGATTCTTGATTTATTTATGCATTATTTGGCTAGATATTCAGTTTTTTGTCTCATAGATGAGCAAGTTTA
Organism: Ceratopteris richardii; assembly: GCA_020310875.1. Taxonomy (NCBI): domain Eukaryota; kingdom Viridiplantae; phylum Streptophyta; class Polypodiopsida; order Polypodiales; family Pteridaceae; genus Ceratopteris; species Ceratopteris richardii. The sequence goes on along the minus strand of CM035420.1, from coordinate 174,733,718 downwards.
TGCATTACCCACTTGTGGTTAAGAACATCTTTTGCTACTTGAGTGGTACCCAGCTACTTGGATTGTGTTATCCCAAGGGGGGATCACTACCACCAGTTTTAGAAGCTTTTTTTGGCTCTAACTTGGATAGTTGCTATGACACTCTTGTGTCCACTAGTGGTTATTGCTTCATGTTTGGTAGCTCATGTATATCTTGGTTGAGCAAGAAGCAGCGTACTATGGCCACTTCCAGTTGTGAGGCTGAGTATAGGGCAACTTTCACAACGACCCTTGAGTGTGTGTGGCTTAAAAAATTTATGGCTGATTTGGGTGTTGATAAGTCTTCTGCCACCATGACCTTCACCAAGAGTCAGAGCGCATTAGAAATTGCGAGGAAACCTATGTTCCATGCTCGCACTAAGCACATTGAGGTGCATTATTATTATGTTAAGGAGACTTTCACTACTGGAGAGATCAGCTTGGCATATGTGCCCATGGAGGAGAAGATTGTAGACCTTTCCACAAAGGCTCTACCTAGGGAGAAGTTTGAAGCTTTCCACAAAGCTTTGGGTTTACTTCCTTTTGGGGATTGATTTCACATAGCTTAGCACTTCCTTGTACATGAGTACTTTTTAGCCGCTTTACGAGCTCTTTTTCCCTAGGCTTATATCAATGCCTATTGCCCCAACGAGTTACTTATCTTTGTACATTCTATTGGTAATACATTCAGTATTGTGTGTTGTGCTCCAAGCTTCCTCTTCTTCCTTGTGTTGTTTGCGTGCTTCTCTAGACCTTAAACTCCAACATTAATATGCACACTCTCTTCATATTCAGTCCGTGACTCTACTCTAGCCTTTACTCTATACTCATTGGTGCTACTTTTTCCGCTGTAAAAGAATCCTTTGTTTGGTGCATTCAAAGTTTGGTGGCAATTGGCATGATAGTGAGATTGGGTACTATAGGTTTCCCCTTGAAAACTAGAGTTTTTCATATTTTTTGAGGCTATTTGTAGAGGTGAAATATTATTTTGTATACCTTTCTTGTGTCAAGTAGTTGAATTTCATACTCTAGAGTGGCTAGGACGTGTTGCATTGCTATCTCAGGTGTTACTTTTAAACTTACCAACTGTGCTATATTTTGTGATTTTCATACTCATAATCTACCTTTGTGTCTCGCTTGTGTCATCTCAATTTCTTGTGATACCTACACACAGAAATGTTATAGGGTATACTTACCTAAGGAGGACTCCCCTTGAGTAGAAGGAGTACTAGAAGCATGGACCCAGATACCCCCTCTAAAGTTTGGCATGTCAGGTGGGACCTTGCATGTACTGTATGAGGACCCTTGCATTTTTTGTGTGAGTTACCTAGTGCAATAAATAGTTATTTTTTGCATTATTATTTTTGGATTTTTGCATCTTATGAGTGGGTACACCCAGAATCAAGTACACATAGAACCTCTTCATTTACAATGGAGCCTCACGAAGTCATCGTTACCTTTGGCTACTCAATTTAGCTCCCCTCTACCCCGATATTTATCTATTGATTTGATTTTAACCCCACTCGAAACTCTCAAGGTTGAACATTAAATTCCCTAGCTTTAAAGGATCGGCTTAACAAGACAAAGAGGACGAGGTGAGAAGATTTTATCTCATTATACCGTGATCATGGACTCCAAAATTGAGAGGATGTGATGCTGGTGCTATTTTCGTTAGCATTAGAAGGACTCACAGATAAGTGGTGCAAATAGTATGCTGATGGCCACTTCACCACCTGGGAAGCATTGAAGACTTCATTCTCATAAACATTCCAATTGAGTGACTCTTAAGTACGAGCCCTAGAATAACTTGAGAATCTCAAATTATGCCCACACAAATCTTTTCAAGAGTTACATACCCATACTAAGGCACTTGTCTCTCAATTACTGCATGCTCTAGAAGATTTCTTGGTCAAGAAGTGGATAGAAAAGACTCTTCCTAGGTCATCCCAACAAAAGCTTAGGGAATCTCTTAGACTTGATGCCACACTAAGTTAGAGATCATATCCAAAATTCATCTTGCACTTTGAAGGATGAAATCAAGAAAACTATGCTGCCAATCTTGACCCAATCGAGCAACTTACAAGAGCTAAAGATGCAATGAATTCAACAAAAAGAAAATATTGACTCTCCACCTGCACACTAGAATGAGGATTTAGTGGTCATACTTTTCCAAGAAGTGGAGGAATTGCAGACCTCTCAATAGATCTAAAGGCAAGTCCGGTGTGCCACATGCAAGAACAGTGGTCTTTCTCACATGGATTTCCCCAACAAAATAAGCTATCAATTTTGTGGTAAAATGGCCATGAGGCGTGTGACTCTTATTACCTCAAAGGACCCTAGTAAAGAGGTAATAATCAAGTTTCTAACACCTTTTATGCTAGTATATCAAATATACATAACAAAGAGGAGAATCATCAAAATCGACCCAGATATAATAGTTCTTTATTGCATTATCATTGCGATGAATATGGTCATGTAGAAGGAAAATGCTCTTTGCCTGAGGCTGCACCTCCATGTCAATATTTTCCTTGGAAAAGGATAATTATACAAGGGATTCTCCATGCAACGCCCCACTTTCATCCATATGATTGCAGTATCTCCGAAGGAAGAAGGTATGACTCCACAATCTTATGTTGTTTTGTCATCCACAACGCCTATGATGACTAGGGCTAGGTAAGCGACACCAACACGTGTAGAGGACCAACATGTAGTCAAGGAAAGAGAAGAAGGCTAGAGGGCTAATTTTGATAATGGAGTGGCCGTTGAAGAGGCCCATGATAGAGTAAGAACCTTATTGAAAGAACAACCAACTCACCCTTAGGAAAATACTGAGGAGGTAAATATTGAGGAAATTTTTAAAGGAATTCATCATAAGGTGAGTCTATCACAACTTATACAAATGCATACAAAGGTGAGAAATGATGTGCCAAAAATCATAGAGTCGACCTACATGAGTCCCACCTCCTAGTATAGATAGTTTCATGGTTGACTTTCCTCCTGCACCCTTGGTAGAATATCAAAGTTCAAGGCTATGTGTTCTCATAAAAGGTAAAGTTTTGATTGGTGTTGTTATAGATGGAGGCTTTAGCATCAATGTGATGCTCGATTTTAAAATGGAGAAATCAAAACTGGACCTCACCAAGGTGGCACCATTTACTATTATGTTAGGAGATCAGCATCGAGTTATGCCCCTCGGCATCATGGAGAAGGTAAAAATGTTAGTGCGAAGTTGTCAGTTCCTCTTGGATTTTGTTGTGATTGCCTCAACACAAGAAATCTCTTACCCTCTACTTTTGGGAATGCCTTGGTTGAGGCAAGCAAAAGCACTGTACGATTTGGAAAGGAACTAGATGTTGATTTCCTCGAAGGATAATAACCACTTATAGATACACTTAGAGAAGGGATGCAACATTGTCAAGACAACTAGATATGTAGATAGTTAGGTAATGCCTTTTGTACCTCACGAAGAAGATAATATATTAAATTGGATGATGGGTTGTGCATGGTGTTGCACTCTTGACATTAGTGAAGTAAACAAAGAATTTTCAAAAGAAGCCGAGGGAGGGAAAAAAGGGTCAAAAAATGTAAATATGAGCTAGAAAATTAACAAGGGATAAAAAGTAATTAATTGCAAGAAAAAAGAAGCACGGGTCAAAACATAGCCTCTAGGGACAAAAAAGGGTATTTTTTGGAAAATAGTCCATGTTGGCAACAATTAACAAGTAGTGGTCAGATAGACAAAGATCCTCCCCAAGGCCAAAAAAAGCTCATTCTCTCTATGGAATTGACTTTTCCCATGGAGCAAGAGGTCAGTTTCAATTTTTGTAGGGACCTTGGAAAGTGAGAAAACACCAAGTGGTCCACTTAATCTCATTGGTCAATTTTTACCAATTAGTATCACTACACTCCTTACTGCAAGTGAAAAACAAGGGTCAATGGTTATTTAGATGTTTTTTAAAACATGGAGAACATGTCCAAGAGCCTTAGCATAGAATCCATGATTTAATGGTACCTAAGAAGGTTTTCTTTCCAGAAATCTCCTCAGGATGGACTATGGAGCCTATCCCAAAACATGAGATAAGTATTGGTCTTGTGGCTATTATTGAAGAAGAATCATTCTTGTAGGATGTGCACTTTTAAGAGAAGTAAAACTACCATTTGAGCAACCCACAAAGCAATATGATTATGGTACTAAGGATGTGCACTTTTAAGAGAAGTAAAACTACCATTTGAGCAACCCACAAAGCAATAGGATTATGGTACTAGCTAGATAGATTCCAAGGCACATTCCAAAGGTAAGATTTATTCCTCAATATAGTGAAGCTAGGAAAAAAAAAAAACTAAAAAGGAAGCACACTCAAGTTATAGAAGATCACCAAAGGAAGAAGAAGCCTCACTTGTAAGGTACTCATACTCTTCTAAAAACGAATGTAGATATGAAGGTAGAAGCGACCAAGAGAATGGATCCTTTGCCTATGAAAAGAACCAATAAGATAGACATTATAGCTTTGAAAGGATTTGTTGACATGAGGAGGGAAGTAAAGAGGAGGACTTATGGTCAACATTCAAGGGACGAGAAAGAGATGGAAGAAATGCTCCATGGATTTTTGCAACTCAAAGATTTGGATGAGGACAAGAAGCCTTTGGATAGCCTTTTAGGTGTGCAATTCACTTAGTATAGAAACACTGGTTCTAATCATTTTATTTTCTATAATTCATATTCTTTAAATCAGCAAACAAAGGAGGACTTGCATCGAGACGGTGCAAAAGCTTGATGTGGGGGACTGTAGTGTAGCCAAGGAATATCCTTCATGCAACATCCAAATTTATCTCTCACTAGCGAAAAGGTCATTAGAGGGAAAACTCCTTGAATGCACTCTTTTTTTGTTGATGTCTTGTACTGCAATGAGCTACAAGTGTGTGATTGTTGCTATTGCAAGAATCAAGGAAGCCATTATGTTATTGCAAAGCAAACAATACCCCATTCATGGTGCCATTCGGCATCGTGCATCAATTCGTCTATGGAATTCGTCAAAATGAAGGCTAGTGTCCTTGAATTGTTGGCAAATTATTCTCTAGAATTCATCAAGGATAGCAAAGACTAATTGCTCATGAATTTGTATCTTGAATTCCTCAAAATTAAGGCTAGTGGAATCCACCAAAATGAAGGGTGGGGGACTTTAACCTAGTTTGGAGAATGAAAGGGTTATATACTATTCATCATGATGCTTCATCATGTTTGCCATTAGACCGCTATCCGGAAGAAAGGGAGCGGATGTCGAGGACCAATGCCTCAATACGGTGTTGGATCAGGTCCTTGTGCATCATCCCTATCGGATGAGCACCATCTACACACTAGGCGCCTCGTCCTACACAGTGGTCAATCTGCGAATGCCATAGGCCCGAGCTTCAGAAGAGAAAGGGGAAAAGAACTCGGCCTCATGGGATCGTAGACATATGTGTCATGAATGAAAAAGAGAAATAGATTACTCTAAATAAAATTACCATACTCAAGAGTGCCGGATAAATGTTTTTGCTCAATGAACTTTATCAATATGCAAATGGTATCATAAAATGAATATGAATAATACAAAATACTCCACCATAGTGCAGATTAATCAATACAAAATGGTCACTTCATCACAGTGTGTAGAGGCATCCCAAAAGCTTCAATCTTCGATCTTTGGTCTTTGCAAAAAATCCCAAGTGCTTTTCTTTTCTTCACGTAATGTCAGGAGTAGTGTTTGAAAACCAACGATGGGGGTCCTCTTCACTTCTCTTCAACACATTCTCTTCACTTCGAATAATATTTGGAGAAAATCCATATGGGGAAAAAAACTTTATCTCATTTTGAAATTCATAAAAAAAAGACACTCAAGGCATTTAAAAAATGATGATCATTTATCTTGGTTAATACTTCACAACTTAATTCCACCACTAAAATAAGGGTATTTTTCAAATATTTTTCTTTGACTTCATCATGTTTATTATGTATAAGGTTTACTAAGGATTCAATTCTTTGATTTTTGAAATAAAGGAAACTTTTAGCATTGTGGTACAAATATATACGTAAACTTCTTTTTATTAGATAGGTTTAATGACACCTTTCAAAAGCAAACCTTGGCTTAAGTGTAATCTGCATCGATGGAAGTACCATGTCTATCTTCTGCGTGTGTAAATGTACAAAGCCCATTTCTCTCTCTCATTTTCTTTCTCCGGTGACTTTGTCTCTGCTTCTCTCTCTCTTCCCTTCTCTCTCTCTTCCCTTCTCTCTCTCACCATCTTTCATTTCTCTATGAATGCAACCAGCAAATCCTCTCTCTCTCTCTCTCTCTCTCTCTCTCTCTCTTTCTCTCTCTCTCTCTCTCTCTCTCTCTCTCTCTAACTATCGTTCTCATTTCTAGGCTGACTTTCATTTGTGTTTTTCTCCGTTTTTGTGCTCGTACCATGTTGTCCATCGTTTGCCTCTTTCTCTCTCTAACTCCCCTCTCTCACTCTTCTCTTTTTAATAAGACTCTCTTCAATACCTTTTCCTTCTTCTCTGAGCAAATTTACCAAAATCTAACCTCATAGTGGTCACAATTTCGAGATTTGCTAGGTCGACACGAGCATAGACTTCAAAAAATCTAGTTATTGCATCCGTTAAAGCTTGAACAGAACTACCAAATTCAATTTCACGAGCTCGAGCACGATTCTTGCTCGATGCCCCAGTTCATGGAGGTTGTGGACGCTTCCCATGTCCTGAAGAAATATTAGGTGAATAGTGTGCTGCATTAGGTTTATGAAATTTTGAGGGCCTTTGAAAAGGATTCATATCAGATCCCTCTTTAGAAGAGGGATATTTATCATCTGCTTCGCTTTACCATTCTCTAGTAAGCCCGTATTAAATGGTAGCTGTTTACGATGCTCTTCGCATACTTCAGGTGACCCAAAAAGCCCTTGCTTTTCATGGTCATCATCACAAAAATCATGTCCAATGAGCAATGATGCTTTTTGAAGTTAGTCCATTGGTTTTAACCCCCTAGTTTTCCGCAGTGCAGAACTCATCATGTCATCCAATTTGTCGAAGAAGGGCCATGTGACCTCCTCTCCATTGACCACTTTGCGCTTCTCAGCCTTGTTCCTACGCTTCAAGCCATCCACCTTATCCCTGCACTGCTTTGCATTTCTAAGCATTTTCAACCCTTTACATTCTGTATTAACCTTCTTGATCACTTTTTCCGAATCCTTGCTTTGTAAACAGCCTCTACGAGCAAGAAGTTTGTTGCACATAAATATCCAACAACACCAAGCCATCCTTATGTGGCCACTCAGATGATATAGTGTTCTTGGAGCTCTCTTATTATCCTCTTCACTGCATGTAGGAAGCAACTGAAGATGTGCAGTTTCCTTTATAGAATCCATCAATCCTCTCTCACCCCTCTCTCTCTCTCTATCTCTCTCTCCTTCTTCTTCTTCTTCTTCCCTTTCTCTCTCTACGAACTCCTTTGTGCGGAGCTTTTCTACAACACGTCTCTCTCTCTCTCAATAGTTTCTCTTTTTCTCTCTCTACGAACTCCTTAGTGCGGAGCTTTTCGACAACACGTCTCTCTCTCTCTCTCTCTCTCTCTCTCTCTCTCTCTCTCTCTCACAATAGTTTCTTTTTGTCTCAGATCCATAGTAGCCTCTCATCTCCCTCGGTCTACATTCATCAACAACAGTGCAACAGCACTGAGAAGGATCTTGGTCACACCGAAATCTGAGAGCAATTTATCTAAGATGACCAGAAGACCTCTGATTTTAGTAAAATCGATCACGAAAGTCTCATATTCCTCCTGCAGAGATGACCGACAACAAAATTTACTTTACAATATGTTAGCAGACCCCCATTCTTCTTTTTTTCTCTTTGTGTTTTCTATATATGCATCTAATTGTCTTGCTTTTTCTTTGTTTTTCTCTCAAAACTCCATCCATCTACATTAATACAACCGATTAAATCCCTCTCTGTGCATACAAGCTCGTGGCGATCATCTACCACCGAAGGTGCCCCAAATGGTGAACTACCAAAAAACAGAAGTGCTTCCAAATGCCGAACTTGAATGTTCAAATGTAGATTGTTCTGAAAAGTCCACAAGCACTTCATCCTCTCCATTAAAAGCATCAATAAACACAAGATCATAATGTTGCCGACTTCGTTTTCGTTGCACCAAGCACGTAGTAAAAACCCTCTCTCTCTCTCTCATGTAAACAAGCATTTTATTTTCTTTCATTTGTGACATACATTACTTCCCTTATTCGTGTAGCTATAACCTTCCATAGCTTAAAAAAACACCAATGCTCACTCTAAATCAGAGATCCAAATACAATCTAGAATGCATAAAGAACCTAATCATGAACCTAACGAATCACAACCGATTGCTCTTTCACTTTCCATCTCTCTCTTTTTCTCTCACATATATATGCATACTCATTCAAAGTTGTCATTATCAAAGCAAATAATCAAATTTCTTGGAAATAAAAAAGAAGAGAGGTGAGGAAAGAGAGACAGAAACCTCTCTCTCTCACGATCTTTCTCACATTTGCACGCTCTTTGTCTCTCTCTCTCTCTCTCCTCCTTTTTCTATTGGCATGATAGCCAGAGATGGAGAATTTGAGAGGTGGTCATGGAGAGAGAATCAACACCATATTCGTAAAGCATGAACAAGAAAATGAAAAGCATGAACAAGAAAATGAACAAACAAGAAAAGGGCAAGAGAGAGTACCTAGAGAAAGTCCATGGGGAAAACCAAATGGGCATTTTGCACCTATTTATAGCTTTCCCCTAGGTCCTCTCTCTAAGACTCTAGAATCTTCTAGCCTTCTTCTTTTCATTTTTAGAGATTCTTCTTTTTGATCCATTCTATTTTCAAAATCTTCTTCTTTTCTATTCTTTTAGAAATTTGGAAATCAAATCTTTTGTTTCTATTTTGATTTTTCCTTTTCTTTTTATTTTTCTCTTTTCATTTTCCTAATTCTTTCTTTTGTTAATTTTGTTTCTTTTTGTTTTCCCTTTTACTTTTGACTAAGGTTTTTATTTGGTTTTATACTTATGTACAAAAGGTTTTATTGAAATTAAGGGTTAGGAGTTAGGATAAATCATAATTCTAAGGTTCCAAACTAGGTCTTTTATCAGGGATAACCTAGGGCTTCTTTCTGTTAGGGCAATGCACCTCAAATCAATGGTTTTATTTACATTATGGGCTACAATCCTAGGGTTCCTAAAGGTTTAGGTTAAGTCTGCATGGGTCAAAAGTGTAGGTTTTTGGAGGGTAAAGGTTTGGTTTCAAGGGGTAAAACTCAGTTTCGAGGGTTAGTTTGAGGTTTCCTAAGGTTTGAGGTTAGGCTTTTCAAGGGATAAAGGTTAGTTTTTCAAGGGTTTGGAACATATTTCCAAGGGATTAATGATCTTTCAACAAATAAATCTATAGTTCTAATGTACAAATGAAATGATTTCATCACTCAATCAATCCAAGCAATCAAGCATCTAAACAATTTATCACTCGTTTCATCATTCTTCAATCAAAACATCATAGCATGGTCAAAAAACTAAGGAAATAGTTTTGAAAGATAAATTTCCCGATGCACAGTCCTTGAGGGATTTCATCCCGACATTCACCCCCACTAAGCTTGCACATCCTTACGATGGGCCAGAATACAAAATCCAATAGAGGTGTATCGAGATTCTTTTTGAGACTCTTTTTAGTTTTTATGTTTTTCTTTTTAGATTTTGAAACATGATGTAAGATACCACATCAATTTTCCACCTGGGAAAAAAAAGGATATGTGGGTAATAATGAAATTTTCTGATTAGGATATTCTCGTCATGTCTGCAAAATTTTGTAGCAATAAGTGTTTACATTCTCTCTCTAGAAAGCTGTTGCATGAAATTTGTATGTTAAATTTTAGCATGAAGATGAAGGAATCTAAAAAAGTGTTGTATGAGAGAAAGGTAGAGTACTCTTAGTAGAAAAAGTTTACCTGATTGAATTTTTTGTAGTTCCTATGTTTTATGTCTCATTTGGTTCCATGAAGATAGGTTAACGAAGAGATTTTTCACGTTTTTTCATCTCTCTAGAAGTTTCGATTTTGTAGGGCCCAAAAGTGATATATGGAAGCAGATTTAGACCTGAGGCATCTCTTACACTATTGTACAGATTTAAGAACTGAATATTTTTGTCTCTCACAAGCTTAAGCTAATTCCTCACGGTTTTTGAGTTATAGGGCTTGGAAAAGTGCCATTTTCCAACACTTATAAAAAAAAGAAGCCTTCATTCATTCATCTTATTCATGGTTTCCTAAGGTTTGAGTTTAGGCTTTTCAAGGGATAAAGGTTAGTTTTTCAAGGGTTTGGAACATATTTCCAAGGGATTAATGATCTTGCAACAAATAAATCTATAGTTCTAATGTACAAATGAAATGATTTCATCACTCAATCAATCCAAGCAATCAAGAATCTAAACAATTTATCACTCTTTTCATCATTCTTCAATCAAAACATCATAGCATGGTCAAAAAACTAAGGAAAGACATATCCATGAGTCAATCATGAAGGATGCCTCTACCTTAAGAGGTTGGGTGTGTGAGTGTGTATTTCAATTTCAGTATGCTTTCCAATTTCCTTGTACCCTCAAAAAAAAAAAAAAAAAAAAACTAAGGAAATAGTTTTGAAAGATAAATTTCCCGATGCACACTCCTTGAGGGATTTGATCCCGACATTCACCCCCACTAAGCTTGCACATCCTTACGATGGGCCAGAATACAAAATCGAATAGAGGTGTATCGAGATTCTTTTTAAAACTCTTTTTAGCTTTTATGTTTTTCTTTTTAAATTTTGAAACATGATGTAAGATACCACATAAATTTTCCACCTGGGAAAAAAAAGGATATGTGGGTAATAATGAAATTTTCTGATTAGGATATTCTCGTCATGTCTGCAAAATTTTGTAGCAATAAGTGTTTACATTCTCTCTCTAGAAAGTTGTTGCATGAATTTGTATGTTAAATTTTAGCATGAAGATGAAGGAATCTAAAAAAGTGTTGTATGAGAGAAAGGTAGAGTACTCTTAGTAGAAAAAGTTTACCTGATTGAATTTTTTGTAGTTCCTATGTTTTATGTCTCATTTGGTTCCATGAAGATAGGTTAACGAAGAGATTTTTCACGTTTTTTTATCTCTCTAGAAGTTTCGATTTTGCAGGGCCCAAAAGTGATATATGGAAGCAGATTTGGACCTGAGGCATCTCTTACACTATTGTACAGATTTAAGAACTGAATATTTTTGTCTCTCACAAGCTTAAGCTAATTCCTCACGGTTTTTGAGTTATAGGGCTTGGAAAAGTGCCATTTTCTAACACTTAAAAAAAAAGAAGCCTTCATTCATTCATCTTATTCATGTTCGCGGATTTAGAAAATGCACATGGGTATATGGGTTATTTTTGGGTGATTGACGTGTGCATGAGTGCATTGCAGGGATCACCTCTATTTTTGCAGGTACCATTCTTGAGGTGGACATGAAAAGTAGATCCATGGGTGGTCTAGAAGTCTTGCATGAGACATGCGAAAAGACGCTATCTTGGAGCATGCAATTTCTAGGAGTGCAGGTCTATTAAGGCATGATTGGTCATGCATTGGCGAAAGGTGGAGATCGAGAAAGACGAAGACTGAGAGATAGAAAAGGCTGATAGTCATACAGTCATCACGATTGTTTTTCAGCTTCTGGAATTACGATTGAGAATTGGATTGAGATTGAGATTGAGATTGAGATTGAGATTGTGATTGTGATTGAGATTGGGATTGGGATTGTGATTGTGATTGAGATTGGTATTGAGATCAGCTCGAGGGTGGTCAGGTGGATGAGGCTTCACATTGAAGCTATCTGATAGATTTTGTAACATAGATAAGAACTACTTGTAAATCTACACAGATAATAAAATTCTCTCTTCTTGTTCTGTGTATATTCTGTTTTCCTTCTTTATATCTTGTGGTGTCGAAGCCTATTATTCTCTGTGGGATTGTGATTCAAGATTAGGAGACTTGTTACAAGTGGTATCAGAGCAGAGTTGGATTCTAAGATAAGATGCAGGCTTTGAAGAAGAAGGTAGAAGAACAAGAGGAGCTTATCCGTAGATTGAATGCAGAATTACATAAAGAAAGATCCAACAAACAAAAACAGGGTACTCCAAATGCTTTCATGGACCTCAATGATGAAGGCGGTAATGGTGCGGGCACATTAAATGCACATAGAGCTAGATGGCAACGTGAACCTGAAGAGGATGATGATGCAGGTGAATCTACACTTAAGCAAGTGTTTAAAAGAGCAAAATTAAATGAATTTGATGGTCAGAAGAAAACTAGAGAGGATCTTGAAGCATGGATTGAGGAACTTGAAGATTTCTTTGACCTACGTGTATATAGTGAGGAATCAAAAGCAAAGGTGGCAATTCTGCATCTACGAGGAGTCACAAAACTGTGGTGGAAATCATACATACAGACAAGAACACGTGAAGGTCTGATCCTTTGGAAAGAGTTTCGAGAGCAAGCAGAGAATCGTTATTATTCTCCACATTATCGGATGGAGAAGAAAGTGGAATTCTACTCTTTCAATTACTATGAGGATGATAGATATAACTTGTCTATTGAAGAATATAAGGAGAATTTATTGCGTTTACATAAGTATGCACTAGAAGTTTCTGGAGATGCCCTGAAGAGCAAGTTTATTGAGGGTTTGCGGGAAGAGCTTCGCTATCAAGTAAGGGTCTTGATTGATTCGGGTAGTACAAATTAGTTCCTTTCACTTGAGTTGGCAGAGGCTTTAGGGTTGCATATTGAGATGGAGACTAAAAGACCTGTATAGATGGCTAATGGTAGGATACACTATACTCGAGGATGTATTGAGAATCTTGAATTATGTTAGGAGAACATAAGTTTTTGGGTACCTTCCATATAATTGAAATGATAGAATGTGATGTATTCATCAAAATGGACTGGTTAGTTCATAACAGTGTCGTGATTGATTGTGAAAGCGGGACCCTTACTTTAAAATAGAAGGGAAGGAACCTTGTCTTCCAGGCAAGTGTAATTCGAGTTTTTCTCCTATTTGTGCTATAAAGTTGATTAGGGGTATTCGACAGGGTTCTTAGACATATTTGGTTTATGTGCATGACCTTCATGAGAAGAAGAAAGAAGAGGAAATACCTGAATATGTTAGAAAACGTTTAGATGAGTATGCAGATATATTTCTTGATGATCTATCGGGCATGCCTCCTCCTAGGAAAATTGACCATGCTATAGACCTTTATCCAGGAAGTGAGCCTTATTCTTGAGCACCTTATAGGTTCAATATTGATGAATTGAAAGAGTTGAAGCTCCAATTGGATGATCTATTGAAGAAGAAGTTGATAAGACCTAGTGTTTCACCTTGGGGAGCACCTGTTTTGTTTCAGAAAAAGAAGGATGGTTCATACAGATTTTGTATCGAATATAGGGGATTGAACAAGAAAAACGTTAAGAACAAGTATCCATTGCCACACATAGATGAACTGCTCAGTCAATTAAGTGGTGCCACAGTATTCACCAAAGTTGACTTAAGATCACGATATCATCAAATCAGAGTAAAGTCTGAGGACATACGGAAAACCACTTTTAGAACAAGATATGGTCATTAATACAACACATGACTTAGAAATGCTTGCAGTTGTTCATGCACTTAAACATTGGAGACACTTATTGCTTGGAGTAAAGTTTGAATTAAGAACAGATCATCAGAGCCTTAACTACATATAACTCAACCTTTACTTAACAATAGACAAAAATGATGGATCCAATTGCTAAGTGAATATGATTTTGATATTAAATACTCAGTAGGAAAAGAAAACAAGGTGGGCCATGCTTTGAGTTGTAAACCCTTATGCAGTTCAATTTCTATTTTATCCTTTGATTTTGATATTGGAAAAGAATTAAAAGAAGATTTATTTTATGCAGCAATCTTGAAATTTTTGGGTATGAATCCAGGTTCTATGCTTCAGGAAAAATTTCATTTGAGAAATAATGATTTGTATTGTAATTCTCGTTTATGTATTTCTTCTTAATCTGTTTTGAAAGAAAAGATCCTGCATGACTGTCATGATGCACCTTTCTTGGCACACCCTGGTTTTTTTAGAACTTATGCAAAAGTGAAAGCTTCATATTAGTGGCCACGTATGAAATATTATATTAAGAGGTATGTGGAAGAATGTTTGAAATGTCAACAGGTTAAGGCCGAATTTAAAAGGAGATTTGGCATGTTACACCATTAGATGTGCCTGATAAAAAATGGGAATCCATCTTTATGGATTTCATAACAAACTTGCCTGTGACCAGAAGTAGGCATGATACCATCTTTGTTGTCGTGGACCATCTTACAAAGATGGCACATTTAGTTCCCATGAGGAAAACTGATACAGCTTTGCATGTTGCTAAACTTTCCATAAAAGAAACTTTTAGGTTACATGGTATACCCAAAAGTATAATTTTTGATAGGGATGCAAGGTTCACATCTAATTTTTGGAAAGCAACATTTCAATCCATAGGAACAGAATTACGCATGAGTACTTCATTTCATCCTCAAACCGATGGTGAGACTGAGAGGGTTAATAGGGTGCTTGAGGATATGTTACGCATGTATGTGAATGATAAGCAAAACAATTGGACTGAATATTTGCCTTTGGTTGAATATGCATATAATAGTGCATGCCATTCCTCTATTAAGATGACACCTTTTGAAGCAATGTATGGTACCGTTATAATTACTTGTTGTTGCATTCACTTTTTAATTCATAGAATCAGGTTGAAATATCCAAACAGATGCTTGAAAACATGGATTTGCAGCTAAATAAGGTAAGGAAAAACATGAAAGATGCACAGAAACGTCAGAAATTATATCATGATCTCAAAAAGAGACCCTTGGAATTTAGAACAAATGACCTAGTTTTTTTGAAAGTGAGTCCTTCTAAATCAAATCTAGTTTTAGGAAAAGATCGTCGATTGTCTCCTCGTTATGCTGGTCCTTTCAATATCTTAAAGAAAGTTGGTTCTGTTGCATATTTACTTGACCTAACTAATACTTTGAAAATTCATCCAGTCTTCCATGTTGGATTACTTAAAAAGTATATTCCTAATGTTGGTCATGTTTTGCAGGACAAATCTAAGTTGAAGGAAGATGCCACTTTTGAGCTTGAACCAGAAGTTATAATGGATAGGAGAATTAGATATCTTAGGAATAATGAAATAGTGGAAATTTTAGTAAAGTGGTTTGCATATCCTATTGAAGATTCAACATGGTTTGGTTTAAATGAGTTTATGGAACATTATCCTTCTTTCCAACTCTGAGGACAGAGTTCTTAAAAGAGGGGGAGAATTGTAAGATGCCACATTGATTTTCCACCCGGGGAAAAAAAGGATGTGTGGGTAATAATGAAATTTTATGTTTATGATATTTTGGTCATGTCTGCAAAATTTTGTAGCAATAAGTTTTTACATTCTCTCTCTAGAAAGTTGTTGCAATGAAATTTGTAGGTTAAATTTGTGCATGAAGATGAAGGAATCTGAAAAACTTTACCTGATTGAATTTTTTGTAGATCCTATGTTTTTTGTCTCATTTGGTTCCATGAAGATAGTTTAACGAAGAGATTTTTCACATTTACATATACTGCTTGCTTGAATATGAAGGTTTTCCTGAATCATGATCTATCTAGATGTAGGATCTTGCAAGAAATAAATAGTAGGATCCAAAGAATTCCACTTACTTAGTCTTCAAATTTATCAGCACATACATGCACTGAGTTTAAGTATGTCATCACATTCCCAAGTTTTCATTCCCAAAGGTCTCTAGTCTGCTAATTGATTCTATTCATATCATTTCTAGTCCTTTATGCTTCACACAAAACCATAATAGATGTTTGCTATCTTGATCCTACTTAATTTTCTTAAACTTGTACATATCTTTAACACATTTATTACACAAAAAAAAATGCAATGCATTTGTTCTTTCAAAGAAAAACATTAATTTGAAGCATTTCACCTTATCATTTTGGTTCATCTTCAACGTTGTTCGACATCCAAACTTTCTTCAATTTCTTGATCCATTGTTCTTCATCAGCATCAGTGCCATTGGGATCCTCCAATAATTCTTGCACAATCTCATAGTGTGCATCATTTCTCTTCTTAAACAATTTTATTCTCTTTCTTGCAATCAAAGATCTCAAAGGAGTCTCGTCACATTTGTGAAGCACATACGTTCCATTCTCAAACACAGACGTCACTACATGTGGTCCAAACCATCACTTAGCCAATTTCTTCCTAGCATCATACTATGTATCAAAGGTATTGTCGTATACCAATACCCAATCATCTATCTCAATCTTTTGTGGTCTAAGTCGATGTGTTCTGTCAAAATAAATCTTGCTTTTTAACTTTAACTTCTTTATCTTTTGAACAGATTCTTTTAATTTCTTGTTTTCTTGCTCTATTTGCTTGATTCTTAATGACAAAAGGTCTTCTCTTGTCATTCCATCATTCCACAGGAGTGTCAACCAAGTCAATATCTGCACCTGTATGGGGAAGATTAGCTTCTGATAGTACATCAATTCAGTGGGCATGAACTCTGTGGACCGAGTATCATTATCCTATCTGCCCATAACAAGAACGAAAGGAATCTAGGCCATTTCCTTATGTCATCACTATAGGCCTTAGAGATCCCCTTCATAATGGAAGGTTGACCTCTCTCAATCTTTCCATTTGCCTCAGGGTTATAGACAGTAGTGCAAGACAATCGAATTCCATGAATATCAAAGACACTTTTGGATCTCTCGCATTTGAATCTCCCTTGTCCGCAACCACTTTCTCAACATACCCAAATCTTGAGATTACTTCTTCTAAAAGGAATCTGCATACATTATAAGTCGTCTTCATGCGAAGAGCTCGACCTTCCACATTGTTGGTCAAGTTCACTCTGGCGGGTACAATATACCTCATCTTATCTATCCCTTTGGGGATGGTTACAAGGTCGACCGCCCATTGGTAATGAATATAAGGAGGGTAAGCCGGTTGTAATGAATCTTTATGCCTAATTGATGAATGCACCTGACATGTGACATAAGTTTCCATAAAGTCACTCACACTCACATATATCTTTGGCCACCAGTAGGTTTCCCTAATCTTTTGATACATTGTATAGAATCCTTTGTGACCTCCCCATAGGGTCTCATGCATCTCCCTCATCACCTTGCTCCAGAGACTGAAGACTCATAGTACCCTGTACCCTCTGTGGACTCTTTACTTTGCCTTTAGTATATCACAAAATAATTCCATCCTTCAAGAAAAAGTTTTAGGTCTTTTTCCTAATGGATCTATACATTTTTGTGGACCATCCTAAGAAGGTTTCAACATATTCAGATAATTTCCTATGTCTCTCCACTTACCATCGTACTCATTCTCATGAAATTTCTGGTACACATAAACTGGATCATATCTCATGTGTGTTTCTCTTTCTACCTCATCATCTTCATCATAATCATAATGGAATTTTGCTCTTGAAATCATATCAGCCACTATGTTCAACTTCCCAGCTATGTGAACAAAAGTTGGATTAATAAACTTTTCATATGGGATCCACCTAAGCATCACAATATCGGGAGAAGAACAGTTTGCTATCATGCCAATCAATGGAAGACAATGAGTCTCAACTACCACTTTTGCTCCAATGAAATACTCTTTATTTGTCTTTAAACTAGTTACTAGTCCCCATAGCTCCCTCTTTATTTGCGGATACTTTCTTTGAGTGCCATGCAAAATCTTCGCACCAAAGTGAATTGCATATCTCTACCCCTCATCATCATCTTGTCCTATGACCCATCCTATACCAATAGGAAAAGTATCAACAGTCAAGATGATGGGCCTCTAACCTGAGTAATCAACACGCTTCAGAATTCGGGCTTCAATTAGCAGTTGCTTCAGTTTATGCATCGCTATCAATTGTTTCTCTGTGCAAACAAACTTGTTCTCTTTCTCAGAAGATCATATAAAGGGTTTGCAACATGAGGGAAGTGAGGAATCCATATCATATAGAATACACATGCTCCCAAGAACCTCCCCACCTCCCAAGTACCTCCTCACCTCACTCACATTATGATACACCTCAAAAATCTTTCTAATAGCCACAACTTTCTATGGGTATGGCTTGCAGCCATAAAGCCCACACAAATGGCCTACAATGAGGACCTCATCGAATCTAAAATAGACTTCTGTAGAGCAAATATTAGGCCTAGCTCTTCAAATTTCTCAAAGATTTTCTCATAGTCAGAGACATATATGGCCTCTAAAAAACTTCCTGTAGCCAGAGGCATCTAAATTCCAATCTTTTACTCTTTCCTAACATCCTTTCATCTCAATATCATCGATAAAAGGCATAGTCACACAAGGTATGAAGTCTTATAGGACTAGATTCATGGCATTCATCATGTGAGCCATAGAATTCGTCGCTCCCTACAACCAAGTACACATGCATACAAGGCCTAATGGAATCTTCATCATCATGATATCTCTACTCTTGATAGCCAACTATAACTAGTCGTACCTTGAGTACAAATCACCTACGTAGTAGATGGAATGCCCAAAAAATGCTCCAGAAAACACATCTACTATAGGTCCTATCCCTACATTTCTAATCGTGACTTTATTTATAGGTTGTAGATCTTGAATGAAACAAAGCTTCCCATTCTTCATTGGCACTGTGAACCATTAATTCAAATATGGAGCCGAAGATGGTTCCAATATCCACATGGATATCTTTTCCTTTAACAGGCTCATGAACGCATGTAAGTGAGCCTTCGTGACTAGTATAGGTTGCATATTTCATGGTATATGTGGCACTATAATTATAATCATGGGCAAAACTTGTTTCAAATCTGCACAGCCTATCTCATGTGGGAAAAGTGCAAATGCTTTCTCGTGTTTCTTGATTACTTCTATGAACTTTTCTTTTTCTTTTTCTCTTAGAAATGATCTTTGTCCAAACATAATTTCTTTAAAAGTCTCTTTAGTAAAATGATGCCCTATAAGCTCTCCCTATATGAACAAAGGGTCATGAAACATCACAGATACTTTTCATGACTATTATTTGGCAATGGTTGGGCTATGGATTTCACTTTCATCTCAATTGTCTTATACTTTGTGTTAACATTCACTTCATGCTCTTTCAAAAACCTGATGATTATTTCATACTATTGGATAGAGTTGAGCATGATAATTTCCGATTTTTCATGCCTTTGAAGTGCCTGCTCAAGCTCTTCTAGAATACTCGAACTTCTTTCTAATTGGATTACATTCTCAATCTTCTCATCAGGCAACATGATTCCTAAATTTTTTTAGTGCCTTTAATGTATTTTCAAAATTTATTTGAAACATTTTCTTTTTGTAAACAAAGCGACTTGAGAGGAGATGAATATATAGAAAAGCTTGGAAAATTATTTAGAGAATCCTACCAGACATCAAACCAACTCCCACCATTGTTTGACTCAACACTAGACCCTAGCAGAAATTTTGATCAACAAAAGCTCCATACTCTCCTATGAGCATACAATCATCATGGTCATGATAGTTAATGGGAGTCTTCCTCAAATTCTTAATATTTCATCAATGATTTCGCCACAGAGTCACTACTTCTAAGGAGTGAAGACCAAATCTTGATCGTATTCTTGCATAGGCGGATCCATCATTCATCACCTTTGTTTCCATCCGTAATTCGGTTATGAAAGGCCTCCCATGGATAGCCTCGTATGCGCATTTATTCCAAATGAAGAAGTGGAATTCCTCAAAAAATCTTCGAATCTCATAGGTACAAAGGCACATGGTCCAAGCAAACCCCAAAGCCATTATCCGCAATCCTCATTGTTGGATTTTGAGGTCTATGAAATGTGAACAACATAAAGAAGAAGAAGAGGCTTGGAGTACAACACACAATACTGAATGTATTACCACTGGAATGTACAAAGATAAGTCATTTGTTAGGGCTATTGGCATATATACAAGCTAGGGGAAAAAAATGCCCTAGTGGTCCTAGTGTGTTCATACACATCACTACCTAAATATATCATCCAATCCCCCCTAGGAGTGATGCAGTGAATAAGGAACTAGCACTCATGTATAAGGAAGTGCCAAGCTATGTGGAATCAATCCACAAAGGGAAGTAAGCCTAAATCTTTGCCGAAAGCTTCAAACTTCTCCCTAGGCAAAGCCTTTGTGAAAAGTTCTACAATGTTGTGCATGGGCCCATATGCCAAGCTAATCTCTCTTGCAGAGAACCTCTCCCTGATACCTCAATGTGCTTAGTGCGAGCATGGAACACAAGGTTCATCGCAACTGCCAATGCACTCTGAATCTGAGTGAAGATGGTGATGGCAGAAGACTGAACAACACCCAAATCAGCCATAAGTTGTGTGAGCTACACACACTCAATAGTTGCTATGAAAGCTACCTTATAATCAGCCTAACAACTAGAAGTGGCCACAATAGGCTGCTTCTTGCTCAACCAAGATATGCATGAGCTACCAAGCATGAAGCAAAAACACTAGTGGACACACGACTGTCATAGCAACCAACTCAGTCAGAATGAAAAAAATCAATCTCGCGATAGTGATACCCCCTTGGGATAAAACAATCCAAGTAGCTAGGTACCATTCAAGTAGCAAAAGATGTGCTTAACCACCTCCCAATGGTTGACACGTAGGCAATGCATAAACGTGCTCATCTATGAGACAACAAACTGAATATCTGGCGAAGTAACACATAAGTAAATCAAGCATCCAATAGCTTCTTGATAGAGAAAAACATCAAATGCATCTCCAACATCATGAAGACTCAATCGTCAACGTCTCTCCATAGCAGTGGCAATAGGTTTAGAGTCATCAAGGCCCGAATATTGCAATAATGTTTCAATATATATCGTTTGACACAAAGCTATTTCGCCATTAACTTGCTTAAGCTGAATGCTCAAATAATGATGCAAATGCCCCAAATCAAACATCTCAAATGAGGCATGCAAACCAGCCTTAAAATCAGCAATATGCTTCTCATGAGGACCAGAGAGCAGCATATCATGAACATATACAACAATGATCATAAGCATATTATTTGCACGCTTAACATATAAGGTGCTTTAAGTTGGAGTGTTCTCAAAACCATGTGCAATTAGATATGCATGTATCTTTTCATACCAAGCACATGGTGCTTGCTTTAAACCATATAATGCCTTCTTTTACCTCCACACCTAGTTTTCATGTGCTTTTTGCACAAAGTCATGGGGCTAAAAAACATACACTTCTTCATGCAAGTCACCATTCAAAAATACATTTTTAATGTCCAACTAGTCTACATTCCAACCATGGTGAGCAACAAATGCAAAGATGCTACGAGCAGTAGACATTCGGTAAGTAGCAGCAAAATTCTCATCAAAATCAATGCCTCTTTCATGAGCATAACCCTTTGCAACAAGCCTAGCCTTATACATGTCAATTGTTCCATCAGGCTTAAGCTTAAGCTTGTATTCCCACTTAGTGCTAATGACTTTCTTTCTAGGAGGCAAGTCACATAAAAACCAGGTACCATTTTTTATAATAACATCATATTCTGTTTGCATAACAACCATCCAATTTTTGGAAATTTGTGTTTCATCAAACAAAATAGGCTCATTCTCATCATGGAGACTAGAGGCATCCATAGCATAACAATCTGATGCCAAAGAAGCACTATGAGATCCATAACACAGATGCATCTAATTTGCTATCACGTAAATTCTGCACTATCCATTTCGGCATAATGTTTTCCTCCTCAATATTATCTCTTTAATGAACAAGTGCATTATGTAAATATGCATCAGAAATGGAATGATCTGCATCATCACATGAAACCTGTAAAGGCTAAAATGTTACCTCATTAGGACTAGCACTAGACTGTTCACTTGTAAAAAGAGGCAGCAAAGTATCATACTTGTCTTTGGAGCTAACTGATGTCTCCTTAGTACATGAAAGTAATGGCTTTACTTTTGAAATTGTACCCAACAAAAATACATTTCACTCCTTTATCATCCAGTTTCTTGCGATGTTGTTGAGGCACTAATGCACATGCTAGACAACTATAAACATGCAGGTACACAATAGATGGCTTACGACCATGCCAAGCCTCATATGGAGTGATAGACTACACTGCTTTAGTTGAAACTTGTTAAGTACATATGCTACACACATGATAGCCTCAAGCGAGATAGTATGTGGTAAAGTCTATCTCTTGGCCATACACCTCACCATCTCCATGAGTGACCTATTCTTTTGTTTAGAAACTCCATTCTGTTGATGTGTATATGGTACAATACACTGATATTTTATCCCATGTTTAGCTAGAAATGCATTAAATTTAGAGGAAATATATCCCCCCCACCCCGCTTGATCAGAAGGGAGGGTGCACATTTTACATGTTGACAGATTTTTAGCCAATACGAGAAACTGTTTGAAGCACATAAACACTTCGGACTTTGCCTTCAATGGATATACCCATGCATGCCTAGAAAAATCATCCATGAAACTCACGAAGTAAAGAGAGTTTCCAAAAGAAGGTGTCTACATAAGATCACATTCATCAATATGAACAAGCTTCAATTTCTGAGTAGCTTGAACTAAACCATCTTTTGGGAAGGAGCAACGGTGCATTTTGCCCAAAATACAACCTTCACATACATGTTTATCGGGTGCCTCAAGTTTGGGCAAAGAGGATACCATTTTAGATTTTTGCAGGCATAACAAACTTGCAACATTCAGATGACCAAAGCATGCATGCCAGAGCCTTACATCTGACATAGCATTGGAATCATGTACTGCATATGCTGAATCATTCACAACTTTTTCATAGTCTATGAGCTTATACAACCTATAACATAAAATGAGAGAAGTAATAATCATGTCGCCATTTGAGAGATCATGAACTATACATCTATCATCAACAAACTTCACAACCAAGCCAATCTATGCTATGCAAAAATTGATAATAGATTTTTTGATCCCTAGCACAATAAAGCATCTCACAATGTAAAAGAACTACCATCACTAGTAGTTTGAATGATCTTACTAACTCCCATAACAGGATAAGAGGAGTTGTTGGCGCATGTGATAGTATTCCCTATAGGGGCAGGCTCAAGTGAAGTGAAGAAACTACGTTGCGAGGTAATATGTTTCTTTGCCCCACTATCAAACTACCAAATATCTGAGTCTATTGCTGACATACACTGCTCATGAGAAGATGCGTCAAAGCTACATAGAGTAATAGATGCCCATTCTTCATTCCGCACAAGATTAGCATGCTATGTTTTTAGTGTAGAGGTCTCTGCAACAACCATTCTAGCCTCTTTTTTCATTGACTCTTTTGTAGCTAGTTTTGGACAATTCTTTATGACATGATTCTTTCCTTTATAGAAATTACAAACGAATTTATGCTTTTCTGATTTCTTCTCATCTTTCTCTTCCTTCTTTGAATGTGTAGCATTTGTAGATTTTTGCTTACTAGTAGATGAGCTCCATTTACCTTTGCCCTTCCGACTAGCTAGGAAAGCTTGATCTGCAACATGCATAATGGGCTTGTTCTGCCTAGATTAATCTTCTTGCAATAGAACAAAGACTAAGTCCTCAAATGACAAGGAATTTGGATTGACTTTCATCATGAAATGAAGAGTAGAAGCAAAACTTTGATATAAATCAAGAAGACCATTCAAAACCATCTGCACATGTGAGCTATGTGGTATAACTTCATCAACAGAAATCAACTATTCCTTCAAGTCTTTGATCTTTGTTAGAAAACTATCCATATAATCGCCTTCATTCATGTGCTCATGCTTTAATTTGCTTGGTACAATGTGGTAAGTGTATCCCAAGAATCCTTAGCTATTTTGCAAGAGTGAATGTGAGGAATAACGACACCTTTGACACACAAGGTTATCAATGCATGTGCCTGAGCATCTCTGCCATCCCAACAAATGCTTTGAAGTAGGTGCAACACAAATCGGCACACGAATAGGAATCTATAGAATATTGCCAGCTCTGCTGCCATCTGCATGAGCTTCAGTACTTGTATTTGCAGGTGTAATAGGACATTTTTCAACACCCTCCACAATATTCCATAGTCCTTTTGCAACCAATAGATGACACATCATATAAGCCCACAATGATTAGTTTGTACCATCCAACTTCTTCTTAACAAACAACATATAAAATACATCATTGCTATCAGCCATGGCCACTCACTAAAATACCTTGATGCAAAAAGAATTATTGTATCTGAAAAAGCTGAACAGAGCTACCTTGACAAGTTCTCCTAAACATGTAGTAGACTTTGAGATGCTTATATTGGAGAACCAAAACTTGTATATATCTTTGGTAGAAAAAGAAAAAATAGCCTCCACAAGCATTCTGATAGGGCATTCGAAGGCAGAAACAAGCTCAGATCCTGATTTTGGCACCAAACAGCAAACCTATTTTGATATCCTAATCACCCTGAGTATGCTCACCAAGATTCATGTGATTCTAATATGTTTAGACTTGGCATGAAACAGAGGGTTAGCAGCTAGATACAATGAACTCATATTATCTCCATGAATAGTGGGTGTACTTTGAATAATGTCAAAACTCTTCATGAGAGTCTTCAACCATATACCCTCTTTTGCACCTTCAACTGTACCTTTATACTATGCTTCTGTAGATGATAAACCAACTGTATGTTGCTTCTTAGAACACCAAGAGATTAATTTATCACCCACATAACATAGATATCCATATGTTGATCTTCTATCATCAGGACAACCTGCCCAATCTGTATCACTATATATCTTGATGTTTGTATTTGAGCTGAATCCATAATATAAACCTTCTTTGAGTGTACCCTTAATGTATCTTAGCACCCTTTGTCCTACAATCAAATGTTCTTTCCTAGGACAATGCATAAATTGAGACAACACTCCAATTGCATATGACAAATCAGGCCTACTTAATGTAGCATAGATTAAACTACCAATTGGACTTTGATATAGCTTCATGTCCTTGAATTCTTCTCCTCCATATCTGCGGAATTTAGGATTCACCACCATTGGACTAGGTGCTACCCTACAATCTTCCATTTTAAACTTGACTAGAAAGTTCTTCAAATACCTTTCTTGAGTCACATATACGCCATGTTGGGTATATGAAACCTCCATGCCCAAGAAATATGAAAAGTGTCCCAAGTCACTGATCTTGAGCTCTTTCTCCATTTGCTTCTTAAGACTTTGTATGCCCTTCTCATCTGTACCTGTACGAATTATGTCATCAACATATATGCACATTGTAAATGAACCAATCATCACTTGCTTTAACAAGCAAGCTACTATTTGCTTTAGACACTTGGAAACCAAGCTCCTTCAAGAACTTCAAAATTCTATAATTCCATGCCCTTGGGGCCTGCTTCAAACCATACAAAGCTTTCTTGAGCATACGTACGTACTCTAGATACCTTTCATCCTTGAAACCTTCTGGTTGCTCCATGAAAAAATTATCTGAAATGTAACCATTTAGAAATGCATTCTTCACATATAATTGACATATCTTCCAACCTTTACATGAAGAAATAGCAATAAGAGTCCTTATAGTTTTCATCTTTGCTAGAGGACTATAAGTCTCATCATAATCTACACTATATGTGTGAGCATACCCTTTCACAAAAAGTCTAGCTTTATATCTAGACACACTTCTATCTGCATACCTCCTTGTCTTGTAGACTCATTTGCATCCAATGATCTTCTAACTATTTGGTTTAGGAACCAAATCCCATGTCTCATTCTTTATCAATGCATCATACTCATCCGGTATAGTTTTCTCCCAATTTTCCTTACCTTTTTCCTCATCATATGTAGAAGGGTCCTCCTCTGCTTTCACCATACAAGCATCATATTTAGTGGTCAAAAATGAAGTATCATAGCTATACCTTTTAGGTTGCCATTTGTGCCTTAATGACCTTCTGAGTTCTCCACTTCTTGAAGTTTTTGGTTCATCACATTTTAGATCAAACCTTGGCATTTCTTCAACTTCAACTAGTGCTTCATTTTTCTCTTCTTCATCAAATATTTGAACATTTGATTTACCTTTCCTCTAGCTCCATGTTTCTTTATCACCTGCATGAATATTAATTTTACCTGCATACCAAGTACCTTGCTCATCAAATGTAACATTCTTTGAAACAAGGAATTGCTTTGTGGATGGAATCCACAACCTATAACCCATCTGCTTATCATTATAACCAATGAACACATACTTTTCAGCTTTAGGTTCCAATTTATGACTCAACTATGATGGCATATATGTGTAAGCCAAACATTCAAACACTTTGCAATGATCTAAGGTAGGTCTCTTACCCCACAAAGCTTGATATGGTGTCATACCCTGCAAAGCTTTACATAGTAGCCTATTAACCAAGTATGTGGCTGTACTTAGGGTAATTTTTCTCCCTCATCATTGACCTTGCAAACTCAAGAAGAGTTCAATTTCTCATTTCTACTACACCATTTTGTTGAGGAGAGTACCTACAAGTAAATTCTCTCTTTACACCTGCATTCCACAAATATTCACTAAATTCATTTGAGAAATACTCTCCCCCTCCATTTGATCTTAGTCTCTTCAGTTTTTGTCCTCTAACTCTTTCTGCATATACATGATAGTGTTTAAATGTATCAAACACTTCTCACTTATCTTTGATCACATAAATAGTGATCCACCTTCTATCATCATCAACATAAATCACATAATATCTAGAACCATTAATGCTAAATTCCTTGATGGACAGCACACATATGTATGCACCAAAGCTTCTCTGAATACATGAAGCCAAGCTTATTATATGATTGCTTATGAGCCTTAACTAATTGACATGCTTCACATTTGTATGTCATGTGTTGACCTGCAACATTAGGTAATCCAAGAACTCAACCATTTTTAAGAATATCCTTAAAACCTCTTTCATTGAAATGTCCAAGAATTTTGTGCCAAAGACTTATTTCAGAGATCTTATGTCCTCCATAAGTGAACAAGGCATGACCAAGATTGCCATGAATCTTGAATGTG
Organism: Ceratopteris richardii; assembly: GCA_020310875.1. Classification (NCBI taxonomy): domain Eukaryota; kingdom Viridiplantae; phylum Streptophyta; class Polypodiopsida; order Polypodiales; family Pteridaceae; genus Ceratopteris; species Ceratopteris richardii. The sequence goes on along the minus strand of CM035420.1, from coordinate 174,706,520 downwards.
AATAGCCTTCTTTCTTTCTTTCCTGAAACAATTTGTTTATACCCATTGCTAGGGTCTTCAAAAAAAAACTCCATCATTAGTGAACCTTACTTCCTAACCTTTCTCTACAATTTGCCCTACACTTATCAGATTCTTTGGGATTGTAGGAACATACAAAACCTTACTCATAAGAATGCTTCCCTCCTTGGCCTTTACTGATCCAATGGACTTCATATTGTGCTTTGTATTATCACCTATTTGAACTACATGATTACTCACCTTATTCTCCAAATCACTCATGAGAGCTATGTTGCCACTTAGGTGATTGCTACACCCTAGGTCTATGTAGAAGACTCTTTGATATTCACTTTGTCTTTCACAAGTTGCATTCATAATTAAGGTTGAATGCTCTTTCTGATCTGAAGCATAGTTGTAGTAGGTATTATTGTAGGATTGACTTTGAGAGCCTCGACCTCCATTTCTTCCAAAGAAAACCCGACTACCTCTACCTCTAAAAATTACCTCTGATTTCTACCACCTCTTCCTCTTGAATTGAATGTTTGATTATATCCTCCACCATTCTGATTATTGTGCCAACAAACATGAGCTAAATGATTAGTCTTACCAAAAATCCATCAAGCTTTGACATCATCTTTATTGCTTGTGCCTCTTCCTCTTCCTTTGCCACCTCCTTTACCTCTTAGGAAGTTATCTTAACTAGTAGTGCCTTCATCTTCATCCAATTGTTGCTTGCCTTTGTTAATCTTCTTCTTATCATTTGAACACATTCCTGGACCTGTACTCTTATCAACATCACCTTTGACATCCTGCTCAAAGGTTAGAATAGTTCCTAACAATTGATTCAAATCAGGAGTGAAATGATCTAGTGATAATTCAGTGGATAGAATGAAAGGCTTCCACTTCTCATCTCCTCTCAAACCTGTGAGAATATGTGTTACCAATTTATGCTCTTCAATATCTTCATCAACTGCTCCTAATGCATCTACAATGTCCTTCATCCTTGCTACATAATCAGAAATGGATTGAGAAGCCTTCATCTTGAATGTGGTGAATTCCGCCCATAAAGATTCCTTCCTTGACTTTGTAGTATTTTGGAAATGCACTTCCAATGAATTCCATATGTCACTTGCACTTTCAAGTCCTCTAGTATGAGCTAGCAAATAATCCTTGACTCCCATGTAGATAATGCTCCTTGCTTGACCATCCATCTTCATCCATGTCTTCAAATCAGAGAGCGCTTCCCTGGTTGGAACACTAGGATC
>CM035420.1:174575258-174700258 GCA_020310875.1 Ceratopteris richardii | reverse complement strand
TCAACACATGGCACGTGAAGTTATGTCCCATTGAGGATCTGAGGCTCAGAGCACGCTTACCAAAGTGTGTATTGCTAGATGCTGAGGAGTGGGATACGATTCATGACAAGCAGAAGTAGACTCCTATCCGATATCAGCAGCATCGAGATGCCATAGCCACACATTTAGATATAGTTGGACTGTTACATTTGGGAACCGAAAGATATGATACTATGCGTCACGAATTTGTAAGTATCACTTGCTTTATTGGATACTTTGTGTTAAGCATCTCATGTATGCTCATCTAACGTTCTGTATATTTGTGGCAGGACCTAGCAACTGGTCGTCCTCAAACACGAACAGAGGAGGCTTATGGATATCTTCATGGATTGATTGCACTATTGGAGGAGTTGGAGGGATGCGGTGTGGTCATTTCATGGGAGCATGTCTGATGAGATGAAGAATTAAGAAACTTGGTTTTTACTTATTGTTTGTAAATCTTATGTGAATTTATCTCATTTCATGAATGTTCTTTGTTGTAGTACTACTCATATGGATGTTTTGATCCTTTTGTGCACATGCATGGTAGTGGTACGCCACTATTTAGTAGTTGGCTCATATATGGCAGTGGTGCACCAGAATTTTGTATTTGATTCTTATATGGAAGTGGTTTTCCACACTCTTGTACATGCTTTATTTATGAAATATATAACTTTTTTTGTACATAGTTCTTGGATCATGGTCATTCTGATCATCTCTTTTGTGTCTGATAGTATTTTTCTTTATGAAATCATATTTCAGTTGCCATTAGAGTACACATCACATGTACTCAATTGTTTTTGGGTAGAGTGTATTGTCTTTTGCTAAACAACATAATGGTAATGTTGCTATAGCAAACGACAACACACTTTGCCCGAAAATAATTTTGCAAACATGGTCGTTAGTATACACGAAGATACTCCCAGGATGTTCATCGATATGCGTGATGGTACACCCAGTAGTCGTTGGTATAGTCATCCGTAGGAGTGTTGATATGAGCACCAAAAATACCGATGTCTATACCGATGCTTATACTAATGTTCATACCGCCACCCATAGCGACGCTCATATCATTGTTTTGGTTCTGACGCCTATATTGGCACTTACACTCAAATCCGGGGAAAAACATGCCAGTTCAATTTCCTCGATAGAAGCCTTGATATACGGCCGATATGTTGTAGTGTTGTGTAGAGCTTACCGATTGGGTAGAAAGCTACGTTCCCATTTATGAAGTCTAACTATGTGAGTTATCTTCCACTTGATGTAGTTCATATGGAAATTTCGGGGCAAACAAAGGAGATATTTTGTGACATTCAATAATAATTTCACAAGGATGACTTGAATTTCTTACATGAAGTATAAAACATATGTCTTTTATTATCTCAAGAATGTCAAAGCTATTGTGGAGAAGGAATGTTATGGGTACATCAAATGTTTATGGTCAGATGGAGGAGGGGGAGGGAATAAGTTCTCCAACGAGTTCTATGACTTCCTGGATTCAAATGGCATCATGAGAAAACTCACATTCATCTAAACACCACAACAAAATTGTGTAGCAAAAAAAAGGATAGGGACATTGTAGAATGTGCTAAGGCTATGATGAAGGAGATGAGAATATCTAAATTCTATTGAGTTCATGCACTAATCATTCCTATATACATCATGAATAGAGCAATAACATAGGGTGTACGTGCAATAACATCCTATGATGTTTTGTATAATATGAAACCATATGGATCACACTTAAGAGTGTTTGATAGTACTTTCTATGTGTTAGTACCAAGCGAATTAAGGAGCAAACTCAATTATAGATAAAGATGTGTGATCATGTGATATGCAAGTGAACAAAATGGGTATGGATGCTAAAACCCTACAACCAAGGAGCTAAAGGTATCAATGGATCTATAGGTTTACTTCATTAGAAAAGTCAGAATCTATAGGTTTTAATCTACCAAGGGCTTTAATTAGGTTTCATTAGGTTTTAATCTACCAAGGGCCTCCTGCAAGTTCGGAAACATTTTTCAGCTATTCTCGTAATCGAACGTACATTCTTATAAGCCGCTACCGCAAAGCTTAGACAAATACATGAAGACAATTTCATTGCAATAATATTACAGTTAGAAACCGTTGCATATGCAGAGAGAGCCTTATAGAGCAAGTCATGCACACGTACACACAATGAAAAAGATACACACATTTTAGACGAAAGCAAGATCGATCTCAATGACATCTTGCATATCTTGGGATGTTCGCACGTTCGCGTATGCGTGTGTATACAGATTTATAATGTCGTATCAAGATTTACCATCAAGATGCTTCGAGTACAGAAAATGGTTCCGCATAAAACGTGGTGCTTGGCTCGAAACTGTGGGGAGGCAGATTAATGAGTACCATCAATATAGACGATGTCGGGACCATCAGCTTAAAGTCAGATCGAAGAGGGAGACAAAGCCCATCTGAATTTCGTTGAGACTCTCGCTCACAATGTCATGGCGATAGAGGTTATCGTAGGCTCGATTCCGGACAATCCTCTCTCTCTCTCTCCCTCGCTCGCTCTCTCTCTCTCTCTCTCTCTCTCTCTCTCTCTCTCTCTCTCTCTCTCTCTCTCTCTCCAGGAGAACTAGGAGGCAGAGACGCAACTCTGAACGAATAAGAAAAAAGAAATTGCTAGTTTTTTTCTCTTTTGAACTTTATAAAAAAACGTACGATGGAATATGGACACACGATTGACCTCATCGGCTATGAGTGTCATTCCTTTGAGATAGAGGTGCCAAATCTAACTTGTTGGGGTTGCATTACAATAGAAGCTTTGAAAAAGAAGAATATGCCCCCTTCCAGATGTTCCCTTTCCTATCGTCGAAATTATGAGTACAAGAGTATACGCACAACCAAAGGATCGTTTACCCACCTCAAGCATACCACATGGACAGTGAAGGCGTGAGACTAGTTTTCATGTAGACACCTGATTCTAAAAGGACATTCACATTTCTCCGATCCATATATATATAAAAACTGGGGTGAAACAGAACAAGCCCCGATTGATAGATGGCATGGACTGATATCAAATATCTTTCGTCCGTTATCGTTCCAATATGAAAAACAAACTTCCTGATGTTTCTTTCGTCAGCGAAACTCTTGTTTTCACCCCAATAATATTCGACGCATGTTTTCCATGTATCACTTATTTGAACACAATATGACCAACTGTGAGGAATCATAAACATTCCTTATAAAAGAAAATCAAAACATAGGTAATCCAATTGTTCTCTTACACGCACGATATTTCTTAATTTTCAAGAATATATTGGCTTATTATGTTTCATATGATTCTAGTTCTATCAAACTTTGATATGAGTTTTTTCTTATTTATATTGACTATGCTTCCAGATATTCTAACTCGCATTCATTGTATATGAATAAACAACAAGGTATTTTCATAAATCTCATTTATATATAAATAACTATAAATAAAGTAGATAATGTAATGCAAATTTTGACACATACATTATCAAGGTAATGTACCTTACTAAACGTACAGGAAAAATTTTAGTTTCTAAAGCATTAATGATCATCATTTATGTAACATAATAGCTAGTTCTATATCACTATACTCTTATCGCACATCATGATTTAATTGACTTTCTCTATTCAACGAAGTATTGGATAAAATGCGTTGTAAAGTTTTCTGGGCCCTCCAAAGAATGCTCATTAGATAAATACCTAGACGACTAAGGCAGAATTGATACCTGAATAGCTTTTTCCCATTCAAACATTAAAGGGTATTTGTTTTGAGAATAACAATCTAAAAGGAAAATGGATTCCACACGAAGGGGATGAAAGGATTATTTTCCTTCTTTCTAACTCGATCTAAATTTCTTCTCTTTTCGTTTTTAATTAAAGAGTTTAGTTGAGAAGAAAAATACCCTCACTACGACAACCTTCTTTCTGGTAACAGAATGTGGAAATAAAATTCTTATTTATATGTATTTCGTTAGTATCAGAATCCTTATGCTCGTCTTGAATATTTTCTTAACACTTTGAGTAGCCATAAATCACACACTTATCTGTTTGATTGGGAGGTCATTAGCTCTGGGTGTTGAGAAGAGTTACGTATTCATATTGTATCCAGTTCTTATCATCTTTGAATTACAGAAAAGTCTCTAAAGGTTTCTAGATGCTTAAGTTGAAACTCTACATATTTTGAGAAAAATCAAGCCTTCAGTGAATAGTGGTTCATGTGTGCATGTCAAGTGGTCTAAGTGTGGATGTCTAGTGAAGGAAATACGTACCTTATCTCGGAGGCATTAGTTCTTAGAGCAAAACGAAGTATTTTCAGCGAGATAACATCGAACTTAAAGCTCTCATAGGCTAGTCTGAGTGAGCAAAAAGGTTAGGGTTTCACTGCATAGGAACTTAGAGAATCCTTGATTTGAGTGAACAGAGGTATCTATAGACATACCTAGGAGCCCATTCACGCTTCAAACTGAATTGGCAATATGTAAATTATTCCGTTATGATTCCGATTGGGCAAAAGCTACTGATATTGGAAAACCAACTTTTGCATACTTCTGTCTTTCGGATGTTGGATTTTCTCTTGGATCAATGAGAAGCAAACGACACTAGCATTATCATCTTCATAAGGTCACTACAAAGGGGTATGTGTTGTGGCACGTCAAGCGCTCTGGCTGACGAGGATTCTATTGCACATAGAAGTACATGTACAAGAGCTTACAAAGTTAAATGGTAACAACCAATGTTTCATGCCAAATGCCAAAAATCATGTTTTGCATGCACATACCAAGCACATAGAAATCTGGTATTACTATGTGTGTGAGTTGATCGAAGACGAGGTCGTGGAAATAAGGTACTCTCAAACTAAAGAAAATGAATCACACATATTCAACACGGCTCGAGAGAGAGAGAGAGAGAGAGAGAGATTTCATTGATACTTTCAAAACCTTGGCATTGGACCAAGGACGTAGCTCACCGTACAGTTGATATTGAGGGGAGGAGGGGTTTTAGATATAGTCAATGCTTAAATCTGTAATTTCTCAATTATGGAGACATTCCGTTTTCAGAGGCCACACATTTCTGGAACCCTAACCTTCAAGTCTTTCTAAGGGTAGAAATTGATAAGTGATGTTAAAAACGACCCCAAATAATCCATGGCACTTTACGTTGTAAGTTCTAATTATGAAGAGAAACCATTATGAGAGCCGACACATTAGAGAAACCTTAACTTTCATGTTACATAAGGTTTTTGTGTGAGTCTTGATGATCATAGATCATCTTTGTGAGCTTCGCGATGACGTTACGGCATGAACTCTTCCCACATAAACTTAATTGGAGGAATGCAGAGAGCAGCTTGCCCCTTCCGGGGGGTCCCGAAGATACTACACCATACTTCTCTTAACTCTTACTATACTTTTATAAACTCTTAGAAAAGCATTCAAGAAATGCGTAGGGTGCACAATGTCGTACAATGAAAACCGATAGCCTCTTCGTTTTTGGAGATATGCGAAATATGATTCCATGACTGCTCCGCATCTTATTTTTGCTTCTTTTAAAAGCAAGCATGTGAATAAACTGTGTTTTAATCTACAATGAGCCTGCTGCAAAGCTCGGAAACATTTTTCAGATATTCTTGTATTTGGACGTCTATTCTTATAAGCAGCCAGCTCCAGGCTTACACGAATACATGAACACATTTTATTGGAATATTCGCAAAGTTCGAAATCGTTGCAGATGCAGAAACATCCTTATACAACAAGTCACGTACACGTATACACAATGAAAAAGATACACACATTTAGATGAAAAGAAGATCGTGCTCAATCAGTTGATTTCGGGCGATGGCATCATGCATATCTTCGAATCTTCGCACGTTCGCATATGCGTGCGTTTGTATACGGATTCATAATGTTGTATCAAGATTTACCATCTCGAATGCGTTGAGACTCTCCTTGGCGATAGAGATTTTCGTAGGATCTACTCCGGACAAATCTTCTCTCTCTCTCTCTCTGTCTCTCTCTCTCTCTGAATTAGAAGAGAGAGACGCTACTCTGAACGAATAAGAAAGAAGAAAACTGCTATGTTTTCTCTTTTTTAACTTTATAGAAAGAAGTACGATGGAATGTGGACACACGATTGACCTCATTGGCTATCAGTGTCATTGGTTTGAGATGGAGATGCCAAATCGAGCTTCTTAGCGTTGCATTACAATAGAAGCTTCGAAAAAGAAGAATATGCCCCCTTCCATATGTTCCCTTTCCTATCATCGACATGATAAGTACAAGAGTAAACGCACAACCAAAAGATTTTTTTACGCACCTCAAGCATATCGCATGGACAGTGAAGGCCTGAGACTGGTTTTCCTTTTTTTTTATTTCTTTGAGAGTACAATGAATTGAAAACACGTCACACACCCAACCTCTCGTAAGGTAGATGCACCCATATATGACAAACTAATAGATACATATACAGGCAAGATTTGAAGTGAGGACTTCTTCCTTAAGACTCAAGGCATCAAACCACTTGGTACGGAGTCTTGGACATCTCAGATTGGTTTTTTTCTTCTAGATACCTGATTATAAAAGGGCATGAACTGGTATCAAATATTGTTCATCCGTTGTCGCTCCAATATCAAAAAATAACTTCTTGATGCTTTCCATGTATCACGATTGTATTTGAACACAATATGACGAACCCTGAGCAATCATAAAGCTCTGTTATGAAAGAAATACAAAACATAGGTAATCAAAATGTTCTCTTACATGCACGAGTTTTCTTAATTTTCTAGAGTATATTGGTTTGTTATGTTTCATATGATTCTAGTTCTATCAAAGTTTGTTACCAATTTTTTCTTATTGTACCGACTATGCTTCCAGTTATTCTAATTCGCATTCATTGAAAATGAATAAACAACATTGTATCCTAATTATTCTCATTTATATATAAAAACTATGAATAAAGAAAATGTAATGCAAATTTTGACACATATTCTATCCAAGGAAACTACATTAATGAACATACAGGTTGAGAAGAGTTATGAGATAAATGTTCCTTCTCGAACAAAAATGTTTTGGTTTCTTAACCATTAATGATCATCATCTATGTAATATAATAGCTATTCGTATATCCCTATAATCTTATCGCACATCATGACTTTATTAATTTCTCTATTTAACAAAGTATTCGATGTAAGAATTAAAGAAATTATTAAAGAACTACAAAAATATAAAATCCTTAAACATCTATAAATATTTAAAAGCTCTAAATTGATTTGATCTTTATTTCTTAATTCAAGAAAACTTAGAATTTTTTATCCATTAAATGATTTGAGGAGATAATAACAAATCATGACTCATGAACTGGAATACTTGGTTATTTATGCAATATTTTAAAGTTTCGTGCATATTCAAATTGGAAAAAGGTGGTTTCTTTTTGGGAAAATCCGACATAGTGGCGTCTCGACTAATGCTAGATCCCACAAAAATATTTTGTACCATGCGAAATGTGTTTCAATGGAAAGGAATAGATAAGATATCTCTTTTTCTCTTGTCCAAAGAGAACCAATATTTGGGAAGGGGTTCATAGAGCCCTTAAGCTAGATGAGCGAATAAAGTGGAAGCAATAGCTACTTTGTGAGATAGTTTGGTTCAACTTAGCCCGCTCGAAGATGACTAGAGGCTATGCGTTGGAAAATATGGAAGGAGAGATGTGTTTTAAAGTTTTGTGGGCCCTCCAAAGAATGCTCATTAGATAAATACAGAGACGATTAAGGCAGAATAGATACCTAAATAGCTTTGCCCAATTCAAACAATAAAGAGAATTTGTTTTGAGAATAACAATCTAAAGGAAAAATGCATTCCACACGAACTGGATGAAAGGATTATTTAACTTCTTTAACACTCGATCTAAATTTCTCCTATTTTCGCCTTTTAATTAAAATCTTTTGTTGAGAAGAAGAAGACCCTCACTACGACAACCCTCTTTCTTATAACAGAATGTGGAAAAAATACCTTATTTATATGTCTTTCATTAGTATCAGAATCCTTATCCTCGCCTTGCTCTAAAAATGATAAATTTTACTTTGATTGAATGAATTCAAAAACTACAATTTACTATTTTTTGTATGATATGAACTAAAAGAAACTTGTATCTGAATTAATAAAATCACAATATTATAGTTATCCTTTTCATAGGAAATTAGCCTGAATGTCATTAAAACGTCAGAAAGAAATGATACTTTTGGCTAATATGTGTATGCAAGATAAACACTTAAAACTTGTCAATCTTAACAATATTGAAAAGGTTCAAAGAAAGTAAATCATGAACTGGGAAAAAGCTTGTTCTCAATGTGTAGGAAGACTAAAGTAAAAGTGATTTCCTTTGCTTTTTTTCCATTTTCTATTCTCTGTCAAATCATTATCCAACCTATTCACATAATTCTGATCTTAAAAAGAAAATATATTTTCGTTTCCTTCTTTAAAAATGAATAGAGTTCCTTTTGGTTTATTTTGTTACCCAAGGTTCTCAGGTGAGCTTTGTGTGCTTGTCAAGCGATATGTCATTTATCTTTTGAGTACATAAAGTGATAAAATGAAAATAAATCAGTGAAAATATTTGGACAGTAACATTCGGATAGATCGTCATTCTAGATGATTGCGATCAAAGAGAACATTATAAATCAAAAAATACTATTTTTTTTGTATTTGGAAGCACCTATCATGTAGCTTTACTTTAGCATTGAGGGTGAAGGCCTTGACTGATAAATAGGCAGGATTGAGGTCAAATATCTGTAATGAGTTGTCGATCAAATAGGAAAGAAAAGCGCGGCGATGTTTCCTTATGTTTTCAATAATTCGTACTGTGACCTGAAAACTATTCGACGCATGCTTTCCAGGTATAACAATCTTATTTGAATACAGTAAGCCAACTTTCAAGAGTACATGGGTTTCTATGTTGCATGTAATTCTAGTTCTGTTTATTCTATTATCATTGTTTTTCTTTTTTATTCCGAGTACGTTTCAAGACGAGATCATTCGCACTCATATGAGTAAACAAAATGGTATTTTAATTAATCTTATTTCTTTGTTGAAATAAAACTATGCATTATTTAGATAAGTCAATGCAAATTTCAACAGATAACGTATCAAAATAATCTACATTAATAAATAAATAGATTGAGAATAGGTACGATGATACATATCTCGTCTTGAGCAAGAACATCTTTATCCCTTGACTAATAATCTTCATTATTTATTTGATATGATAGTTACCCGTATATCCATTTAATCTTATCGCACATGTTTAATTAGTTACTTGATTCTAATAAAAAGGTATTCAATGAAAGACCAACAAACCCTCAAAAAAAGAAAATAATTGAATAATTACAGAAACGGAAAAACATTAGAATCTTTAAGCAACCTAAACTATACATTAGGCTGATATTTGTTTCGTAATTCATGGAGAACTTAGAATATTTGAATCATTTCATGATTTGAGAAGGAAAAAATATACTTATGCTAAGCAAAGAGCAATAGTTTGTTACGATTGAAGATTTTAAATTTTCGTGAATCTTCAAATCGAAAAAGTTTAGTTAGTTTTTGTTCATTACTTCATCTTGTCAGCTTGGCTAATTCTAGAGCCGAGAAAACCAATTGTGCCCTACAAAATATTCTTCAAACAAATGGTGTACAATTGACGCCTCTTTCCCTCTTGTCTAGAGAGCAGAAGGATCTAAAAGGGGCTTCGTAGAAGCCTTGAGTTACATGAGCCAGTGAACTGGAATCAAACAATAAAGAGTACTTGTTTTGACATTAATATCAACTGAGACTAAAATCCGGTGTATAAAAGACTTCAATCTTTTCTGTAATGAGAAAGTCGAAGTAAAAAGAACATTTGCAAGGCTTTTAATAATATTCGAATCCTGGTTCTTAAAAGATATGTGAGACATTTTAGTTTGAATTTATGAATTAAACAAGTATCATTCATTTTTCTTAGATGTAAAGAATACGATTGTAATACATGATCGATAGTTTTGAATAATGATGCAAAAGTATAATGGAACGCACAAATATTCATTCTATTTAAGTTCTTCCAAACTATTAGAATAAATAATAACCTTTTCATCCCCTTCGTGGAGGACCCATTTTCTTTTCAGCTTTTGGATCCCTTATACCAACACCATGTGCTCTCTGAAAGGGGGATGGGATATCTTACAATGATAGATCATTCTACCTTGAAAGACTAAGGATTTCTCAATTAAACATTACTTGGTGGTCTTTCCAAAGTTTATCGCATAATGTTCCTTCTAAATATTCAAGATGCTTCAGTTATAGAAACATACCATAGATTATAAGAGCAATTGATAATTTCACCAAGCATATCTTGCTTCTAGTAAACTCGATGAGGCAAAACAAGAACTTGTTGAGACACTACAAGGTCAAACTATTCTTAAGAAAAGACAAAAAAGCTGAACCAAGTCTTCCCCCCCTCGAGTGCAATGCTTGCACCATGGGGAGCACCAAAGGTTCTGTTTTCTATAAGATTGATCCATATCCTATTATGTAGAATTTTCCACTTAAGGAGCACTTTCATAATTTCCATAAACGGGTGCCAAAGTTCTTAAACTTAAATTCCCATCTAATCCAAGACAAGGTCAAACACCACTCTTCTTGTTAAGTGCAATATGGAAGTCCATATTTCTTCTCATTCTCACGAAATCCTCTATTTAATTGACATTTTCCCACTAGAGACCTTCCAAACAAGGAATATCTTGGCCATTGAGGGGTCATAAACTCGAGTTGTCTGATGCATGGATTATTTGTCTTAAAATTCATAAATTATTGTACTCAAACCTACTATTTGAAGCAATATGCTCATATTTTATTGAGTGCCTTCTATCTTGTTTCCAAATGTGTTTACACATAAAATAAACCTTTGTTCGCCAAGTCCTAGATCCCTCAGGCTTCTCACCTCCCACTCTCATTATTGCAACAATTTCAGACCTAATACAATCATGTTTTTTGATGCTCCCAACCCCCATTGAATCATTAGTGGTGGTGTGGAAAGTCCTCGTTGTATCCAGCCCTTCCACGAAGTGCACAAAAGCTCTTAGCCCTTAGGGATAAGCAAGAATGATGAGAACAGTAGAGTAATTAAACCAAACTCTTCCCACATGGGATTCTCAACAAAAAAAGCGATGTCTTTGTTTCTAAAAAAAGAAAGCTTGGGTCAAGAAACTTCATCACTCCAAGCTTTAATATCCATTTTTCACCATCTTGTTAGCCAGGATTTCGACCTCTAAAGTACCCAAATCACCCACTTCATTCTTGCTAGATAAAAATTTCATAGTATTTCTTGTACACTTCTTATGTTGGAATCCCTAGTCAAGAGGAAGTTTCTCTAGATCCTTTATAACTTCTATATTTCCTTTTCACACAATATCTAGCATGCAAAGAAGTTAATGAGAGAGTAGATAAATAACATCTTGAACACCATTTCCCACCAATTCACATTAATTTTCATACAAGATGATTAAGAAAGCTTGTTTTCAATATTGGGGAACACCCAATCACATGGTTGGCTCATCAATACATCAAATCTTTCAAATTTATAGTAGGTGAAATATTGGATACAACCAAAATCCTCACATCCTTGAGTTCTTAAATATTCTAGGTAACCACAAAGGAGGGACTTCAAAGTAGTTTTCAAATGGTTGACTCCAAATCTAAAGGCATCACATAAAAATATCAATACAGTGCAAGAAGCAAGAGACACCTAGTTGATATATTTTGGTAGTGATGTGTGTGAACACACTAGGAACTTTGGGCTACCTTTTACCCTCTTTTGGTGGTTTTCTTCCCTCGCTTGTATATATAATGCTAAGGGTTCACTTATCTTTGTACAGTAACTTGGTAAGAAGTTGAGTATTGTGTGTTGTGCTTCAAGCTTCTTCTTCTTATTTGTGTTGTTGATGTGCTTTCATATGACTCAAACTCCAACAATTGGTAATTACCTTTGCCCTTCTAACTAGATTAGAGAGCTTGACTTATTAGTAAGCCAAGATGTTCTAATTTTGCACAATCAAAAAGGGCAGACAAAGAGGATAAGCAAAAAGAAAAGCAACAACAATTTTGTAAATACCTTAAAGAAAATGATCATGTCATAAAGACTTGTCCAAAACTCACTACAAAAGAGGCAAAGAAGAAAGAGGCTACAATGCTTATTGCAGAGGCCTCTACACCTAATATAGGGTTTGCTAATATTATGCAAAATGAAGAATTGGCCTTTACTATTGTTTGCAGCTATGAACCATCTTCTCATGAGTAATATATGTCTCTAGTATATTGAGATGTTTGGTACTTTGAGTTTGACAACAAAACATATTGCCTCAAAGTGTAGTTTCTCGAGCTCACTTGAGCATGCCCCTACAAGGAATACTATCAAACACACTAATAACGCCTCTTATCTTGTAAGGGGAGTTGGTAAGATCATTTTGAATATTATTGATGTTAGATCTTTCACATTTTTAGATGCTTTATTTGTGCCAAGGATCAAGGAAATATATGTTGTCATTTTGAGCTTTAGCCAGCATTGTCATTGTTTTTTAATTTTCTGATGGCGCATGTATAGCTCATGATTTGTGAAATGGCGATGTTATTATTGCTTCTCACATTTTATGTTGTAGGCTCTAAAAGCTCATGGACTCTACAAAGTCTGCGAATGATTCAGCATGTGTAGTACAAGGTTCTCAGGGTATCCCAAATGCAAAGATTTGGCATGCATGCTTTAGCCATCTGAATTTTGTGAGTTTACTATGCTTAAAGAAGTCTAAAATGGTGTCCTCTTTGCTAGAACTTGAGACACTATGTAAACACGTTTGTGAAGGTTATATTTTGGGCATAATGCAGCATTCCGCCTTCCCAAAAGATAATTAAGTTTGAGATACACAGAAATTGCATCTTGTTCAGAGTGATATTTATGGTCCTATGAAGACACCTTCTTTAGGGGAATACCTTTCCTTCCTGACTTTTATTGATGATTTTTTCCAAGCATGCATGGGTGTAGCCATTGAAACCAAAGTTGGGAGTGTTGACATGCTTCAAATAGTTTTTGTTTTAGCTTAAAGCTTTTCAGCATGTAAAATTGGCACCCTCCATCCTTATCAAGGGGGGAGTACATATCTTTTGATTTTAATAAATTTTTGCCGAACATGGGATAAAACTTCCATGTTTAGTGCGATATACACCTCAACAGAATGAAGTTCTTTAAAGCAAGAATATGTCTCTCATGGAGATGATGAGGTGTATGGTCAAAGGTCAGGCTTTACCACATAGTGTTACCACACGAAGCCTTATAGAGCTAGTCACGCACACGTACGCACAATGAAAAAGATACATACATTTAGATGCAAGCAAGATCGTGCTCACTCGATTGATTTCGGTCAATGGTAACTTGCACATCTTGGGATGTTCGCAGATTTCAATCACCTTATAAATCTTGGAAAGCTGTGGTTGTCGTAATAGAGGAGGGAATCTCGTTGATGAAAACCAATAGACGACTTCGATATGCTCGAGGTGGGCAGAAGAAGCTTTCGTTGTGCCTTTCTCCGCTCACCTTTTACTCATGATTTCGACAACAGGACCAGATAAATGTAGAATAGTACATGTTCAGAGGCTTCTTATGGAATGCAGAACGTCGACATGTTCCACTTGGAATTTTCATCTCAAATACATGAAGTTCATAGACCACTGAAGTATGTCGCATGTACAATGGAAACAAAATGGAGGATATTTTGTGAATCAAAAGAGATCTGGTCCTTTATCATTCGTTGAAAATAGAAGTGGTGGTTGGAATCAACATGAATAAGATTGAAGGGCCTATGGCACTTGCTCATTGAGAACAGGGGGAGAGATCCTTATGTGATAGATTCTTCACCAAAAGATCTAGACAAATGTCAAAGATATGTTTAACAAATGTCAAAGATATGTTTAAGCGACAGGCAAAAGTTAGATTGCCTTTTCTTTGGAGCGCTTTACAAATTATGATTGCAAATACACACTCATGCCCACATGTGCGGATGTTCCAATCCCAAGCTATACAAGATACCATTGATATTCAAAATATACTTTCTCAATAATTCTCTACAAAATTCAAAATATCTCCTTGTATAACAAAAGACCATTATGTAGCATTACACGAAAGAAGCATTTATTTCAATCAATGGGAAGTTATGAAACCATTATGATGTTTGCTCTAAGGGTAAGGATATGTATATTGTTTTTACGTTGCTCTAGGCGTAAGGATATATGATGCTGACTTTCTCACGCAAGCAAACCTACATGAGCAAAATCTTTCATGGTTTCATACTACGAATGTTTTCCATGATGGATGCTTTAGTTTGTGCATGTATAAGAGTACAAATATAAGTTTGTTTCAAGAGCATTGGACCCATACACATTGAGCGTGAATCTAGATACATGTGTTCTATCTAAACAATCTTAGAAACCAGATGATCCTTTAACATGTCATTTTGAGGTTTTTAAATAGGCTCCAATGTCACAAGAATCCGTTTCACTTGAAAAATTTTTCGTTTACATAAAATCAAACCACTATCAGGTATTATGAAAGTAACATCTGTTCCCTCTAGTCATTGTTTCTAACCGGAAGAGCCTTGAAAAATGTAATTTTGAGGTTTCTGAATAGCGTCCAATGACATAAGATATGTTGGAGATAGATGTTTGCGGAAGCACGCGAACAACACAAGGAAGAAGAAGAAGCTTGGAGCACAAACACACAATACTAAATGTATTACTAGAGAATGTACAAAGATAAGTAGCCCATTAGGGCAATAGGTGTATATACAAGCCGGGGAAAAAAATACGTCCTAAAGAGGGAAAAAAGTGCCTCGGCATCCTAGTGTGTTCACACACATCACTACCTAAATATATCAACAAATCCCCCCTGAGAGTGATGCGGTGAACAAGTAGCTGGCACTCATGTATAAGGAAGTGCCAAGCTATGTTGGAAATCACTCCACAAAAGGAAGTAAGCTCAAAGCTTTGCGGAAAGCTTCAAACTTCTCCCTAGGCAGAGCCTTCGTGAAAAGGTCTGCAATGTTCTCCTGCGTGGGCACATATGCGAAGCTGATCTCCCGAGTAGAGAACCTCTCCCTAACATAGTAATAATGCACCTCAATGTGCTTAGTGCGAGCATGGAACACAGGGTTCCTCCCAACTGCCAATGCGCTCTCACTGTCAGTGAAGATGGTGGTGGTAGAAGACTGGCCAACACCCAAATCAGCCATAAGGCGTCTGAGCCACACACACTTAATAGTCGCTGTGAAAGCTGCCCTATACTCAGCCTCACAACTGGAAGTGGCCACAGTAGGCTGCTTCTTGCTCAACCAAGATATACATGAGCTACAAAGCATGAAGCAAAAACCACTGGTGGACACACGAGTGTCATAGCAACCAACCCAATCTGAGTCAGAAAAAGCATGCAAATCTGGCGGTAGTGATCCCCCCTTGGGATAAAACAACCCAAGTAGCCGAGTACCACTCAAGTAGCGAAAGATGCGCTTAACCGCCTTCCAATGCGTGACTCCTGGGCAATGCATAAACCTGCTCATCTGTGAGACAGCAAACTGAATATCTAGCCGAGTAATGCATAAGTAAATTAGGCATCCAACAGCCTGCTGATAGAGAACAGCATCAAATGCATCTCCAGCATCATGACGACTCAATCGTAAACCTCTCTCCATAGGAGTGGCAATAGGCTTACAATCTTCAAGGCCAAAACGCTGCAATAATGTGTCAATATATTTCATTTGACACAAAGCCATTCCACCATCAACTTGCATAAACTGAATGCCCAAATAGTGATGCAAATGCCTTCACAAAACCATGTGCAACCAGATAGGCATGTATCTTCTCATACCAAGCACGTGGTGCTTGCTTTAAACCATATAATGCCTTCTTTAACCTGCACACCTGATTTTCATGCCCTTTCTGCACAAAGCCACGGGGCTGAAAAACATACACTTCTTCATGCAAGTCACCATTCAGAAATGTTGTCTTAATGTCCAACTGATGTACATTCCAACCATGATGGGTTGCAAGTGCACAAATGCTCCGAACAGTAGTCATACGGCATGTAGGTGCAAAGGTCGCATCAAAATCAATGCCTCTTTCCTGCGCATAACCCTTTGCAACAAGCCTAGCCTTATACCTATCAACTGTACCATCAGGTTTACGCTTCAGCTTGTATACCCACTTACTGCGAATGGCCTTCTTGCCAGGAGGCAAGTCACATAAAGACCATGTACCATTCTTCATTATAGCATCATATTCAAATTGCATGGCAGCCATCCAATTTTCTGAATTCTGTGCTTCATCAAAAGAAACAGGCTCATTCTCATCACAGAGACTAGACGCAGCCATAGCATAGCAATTTGATGCAAAGGAGGCACTATGAGAGCCTGAACGAGTACGATATGACAAAGGTGCATCTAATTTGCTATCACGCAAAGTTTGCACGAGCCATTTTGGCATAGTTTTTGTCTGCTCAATAGCAGCTCTCTCATCAACAAGTGCATCATGTAAATCTGCATAAAAAATAGAATGATCTGCATCATCATATGAAACCTGCAAAGGTTGAGAAGTTGCCTCATTAGGACCTGCACTAGACTGTCCACCTGTATAAAGAGGCATCAACGTATCATACATGTCTTTGGAGCTAAAAAATGTCTCCTTAGTACATGAAAGCAATGGGTGAATAGCATCTTCCGCAAAGACAATATCACGGCTAACTAGAATGCATTTAGTCTATGGATGATACAGACGATAGCCTTTACTTTCAATACTGTACCCAACAAAAATACATTTTACTGCCTTATCATCCAATTTTCTACGATGTTGTTCAGGCACTAATGCATATGCCAAACAACCAAAAACACGCAGATGAGCAACAGATGGCTTGTGGTTATGCGAAGCCTCATATGGAGTGATAGACTGCAGCGCTTTAATGGGACACATGTTCAGTACATATGCTGCACACATGAGAGCCTCAAGCCAGAAACTATGTGGTAAAGCCTGACTCTTGACCGTGCACCTCGCCATCTCCATGAGTGACCTGTTCTTTCGTTCAGCAACTCCATTCTATTGAGGTGTATAGGGCACTGTACACTGGTGTTTTATCCCATGTTCAGCTAGAAATGCATTAAAATAAAAAGACATATATTCCCCCCCTCGATTAGAACGGAGGGTGCCCATTTTACATGCTGACAGATTTTCAGCCAAAACCAAAAACTGTTTAAAGCACATGAACACTTCGGACTTTGCTTTGAGTGGATATACCCATGCATGCCTGGAAAAATCATCAATGAAAGTCACGAAGTAAAGGTAATTCCCAAAAGAGGGTGTCTGCATAGGACCACAGACATCACTATGTACAAGCTGCAATTTCTACATAGCCCGAACTGAACCATCTTTTGGAAAGGAGGAACGCTGCATTTTGCCCAAAATATAGTTTTCACATACATGTTTTCTAGGTGCCTCTAGCTTGGGCAAAGAAGACACCATATCAGATTTCTGCAGGTGTAGAAAACTAGCGAAATTCAGATGACCAAAGCGTGCATGCCAAAGCTTTGCATCTGACATAGCCTGAGAATCATGAACTGCACATGTTGAATCATTCACAGGTCTTTCATAGTCTATGAGCTTATACAGCCCACGACACAAAATGCAAGAAGCAATAATCACATCGCCATTTGATAGATCATGAACTGTACACCTGTCATCAACGAATTTCACAACCAAGCCAATCTTGGCTAATGCAGAAACTGATAACAGATTCTTCTTGATCCCTGGCACAAATAAAGCATCTGACAAGGTGAAAGAACTACCATCAGTAGTAGTCATAATGATCTTACCAACTCCCATAAGAGGATAAGAGGAGTTGTTGGCGCATGTGACAGTATTCCCTGTAGGGGCAGGCTCGAGTGAAGACAAGAAACTGCGCTGCGAGGTAATATGTTTGGTCGCCCCACTATCAAAGTACCAAACATCTGAGTCCACTACAGACATACACTGGTCATGAGAAGATGGGTCAAAACTGCAAACAGTAGCAAACGCCCATTCTTCTTCCTGCACAAGATTAGCAGACTCTGTTTTTGGTGTAGAGGCTTCTGCAACAACCATTCCAGCCTCCTTTTTCTTTGCCTCTTTTGCAACTAGTTTTGGACAGTTCTTTATGATATGATCATTACCTTTATAGTACTTGCAAAACAATTTCTGCTTTTCTGATTTCTTCTCATCTTTATCCTGGTTCTTCGAATGTGCAGCATTTGCAAATTTCTGCTTACTAGTAGAAGAGCTCCATTTTCCTTTACCCTTCTGACTAGCCAGGAAAGCTTGATCTGCAACACGCATAATGGACCTGTTTTGCATGGATTGATCTTCCTGCAACACAACAGAGACTAACTCCTCAAATGATAAGGCATTCGGATCGCCTTTCATCATCAACCGAAGAGTAGAAGCAAAACTTTGATATGAATCAGGAAGACCATTGAGAATGGTCTCCACAAGTGAGCTATCTGGTATAACCTCATCAGCAAAAATCAAATCTTCCTTCAAATCTTTGATCTTCATTAGGAAACTGTCCATAGAATCACCTTCATTCATGTGCTCACTCTCCAACTGTTTTCCCAGGTAAGCAACATGAGCCTCATTCCTAGCTTGGTACAATGTGGTAAGTGTATCCCAAGCATCCCTAGCTGTTCTGCAAGAGCGAATATGAGGAATAATGGCATGTTTGACAGACAAAGCTATCAATGCATGTGCCTGGGCATCTTTGCCATCCCAACGAATTTGCTCTATAGTAGGTGCAACAAAAACAGCAGCACGAACAGGAATCTGCGGAATATCATCTTCGACATCATCTTCATCAGCTCTAGCACCTGTATTTGCACTACCTGTCGTTACAGGTGTAACAGGACGTCTTTCAACACCCTACACAATGTTCCACAATCCTTTTGCAACCAAAACATGTCGCATCATATAAGCACATAATGGGTAGTTGGTACCATCCAACTTATCCTCAACAGCCAACATATGGAATACATCACTGCTTTGAGCCATGGCCGGTGACTAAAATGCCTTGATGCAAAAAATTGACTGTATTTCAAAAAGTTGAACAAAACTGCTCAGACAAGTTCTACTAGACCTGTAGCAGACTTTGAGATGCTTAAACTGGCGAACAAAAACTGGTATATACCTTTGGCACAAAAAGATAAAATAGCCTACACAAGCGCTGTGATAGTCTGTTCGGAGGCCGAAACGAGCTCAGATCGCGATTTCAGCACCACAAAACAAAGCTGTTTTGATCTGGGAAACACGTTGAGTATGCTCACCAAAATTCGTGCGGTTCTAAGACTGCAAACGGAGGAGTGTCGACGGTGCCCTAGATGAAGCGACGACCTGCTCTGATACCAATTGTTGGAGATAGATGTCTGTGGAAGCACGCGAACAACACAAGGAAGAAGAAGAAGCTTGGAGCACAAACACACAGTACTGAATGTATTACTAGAGAATGTACAAAGATAAGTAGTCCATTAGGGCAATAGGCGTATATACAAGCAGGGGGGGAAAAAACCTCCTAAAGAGGAAAAAAGTGCCCCGACAGTCCTAGTGTGTTCACACACATCACTACCTAAATATATCAACAAGATATTCGTTTCACTTGCAAACTTTTTGTTTTATGCAAAATCAGATCACTACCAGATATTATGAAAGTAAGGATGTTTTAAGGGTTTTGCAATGTTTGGCTAAAATAGGGGGATGGCTTAATGTGTTCTCAACGTAGTTACTTCTAATGATCCATGGCATACTAAGTAAATTGGGATTCTCGTAGAACATGAGATCGAATTTTTCACTTATAGCTTTGGGTTTATAATGTAATCTAATGCTTCTTTTAGCCTTTCAACTTTTAAAATCATAGCTAGAAAAATATTGAAATGAACCCTTACCTTATCCCCTTTAGTCCTTGTCATCAGAATCTTATCATTCATGCTCATATACTTAGTGTTAACTCGTGCAGCTATGGCACTATGAAAAATACGTACGGATGAAGCACAAAGAGAGAGAGAGAGAGAGACTCAGAGAGTAATCTGGATAGCTCCACGCTGCGGTAGTGAGCACGTGCATGAGTTTTTTATGCATTTTTGTTCTTTTTACATATGTTGCCACACCATCAAATTTCCTCCTCAAGCTCGGAATGAGTTTGAATACAAAATGAAAGAAATACATATGTCCATACAAGATCAAATAACATGAAATGAAATATAAATACAAACTAGAGCTTCCTAACTCCTAAAGCTTCTTTGAAGTAGATGAACTTGTCTTTAGGAAGAGCTTTGGTGAAGATATCTGCCACTTTTTCTCCAATGCTAGTGTGAATCAGTTCCACTTCTCCTTCGATGACCTTCTCACGAACAAAGTGATAATGAAAACTTTTATGTGCTTCGATCTCGCATGATGAAGTGGATTCTTAGATAATATTATGCTGCTGACATTGTCATAATAGATGACCACCTTTCCGTCGATGTAGACTCCCATGTCTTCAAGTAGGTACTTAATTTTTGCAATCAAAGACTAACTATTCAATACTTGTA
Source organism: Ceratopteris richardii (assembly GCA_020310875.1). NCBI lineage: Eukaryota > Viridiplantae > Streptophyta > Polypodiopsida > Polypodiales > Pteridaceae > Ceratopteris > Ceratopteris richardii. The sequence goes on along the minus strand of CM035420.1, from coordinate 174,679,563 downwards.
TGGAATCAAGGAAGAGAAATGATTTGATTAGTGATTTATGTCAATGATTTGATCATTACTAGCAATGATGAGAAGAGGATTGATGATTTGAAAAAGCATCTTAAATCTGAATTTTGGATGTTGGATTTGGGAGAGTTGAAATACTTTTTGGGAATTGAAGTCATTTCAATGCAAGAGAGAATCTGGATGATACAACAAAATCATATGTTGGAAATGCTTGAGAGATTTTGTATGAGTGCTTGCAAACCTATTGATACGCGACTTGATGCTAATGCTAAGCTTATGGATGATGATAACCACTTACATTATGCCAATTTGTATAGGAAGATAGTTGGAAGATTGATTTACGTAACAAAAAAAGACCCAATTTGAGTTTCGTAGTTCATTTAGAGATTCACTTTATGCATAAACCATGTAGAGTGCACTTGGATGCAGTGAGACGCATATTGCATTATGTGAAAGGAACATGAAACTTTGGATTGTTTTATGAGAGAAAATTGCAGCCATGTATATATGCGTACACAGATGTAGATTCGGCAAGAAATGTCATGAATCGAAGCCCAATGAGTGGATTTTCCTTCTTAGTTGGAAGTGCAACCATTTCACTGAGTAGCAAGACTATTAATATACCAATGATGGAATTCAAGCTGCAAACTTTGTGGGCAAGTTGATAATTCTCCCATCATGAGGGAGATACTTTTAAGGGCATTTTTAAACGACACATAAATACTTTATATAATTTAAATCTGAACACATTAATAGTTATATAGTCATCTAAAATATGAACATAAAAACTTATAAAGTAAGTTTCCAAATACAACTTATAAATATTATAAATGAATGAATCAAAAAATATTTCTTATGAACTAGGATGTCTATTGTCTCAAAGTAACCTAGACGCGTTACCTACAGGTCATTGGAAATGGAATATGTTGCACGTGTTGAGATGGCCCCACAAGTGGTTACTTGATTCCGCTTCAGTTCATATCCTTCTTGGATCATCTCATAAATAACAAATTATATGAATAATTGATCTGTTTTTGGAAATAATTATCTCACATACATTGATTTAGTGAAGGCTTTCCATACCTCATCCTCTTTCAAAATAGTTAGAGTATGCAATACAAGGTCCTTGTCTTCAATAAGGCTCCCAAATGATCCTTGCATATCTATCATCTCCTTAGCCTTCAATATGTACTCATTCATGTTAAAACAAGGGGGAATCGTAATAATATTAAGGTTACTCAAAAGTTGGATTCCGAATGCATTAGAATAGCATGAATACAATATCTAAAACTTCTCTGTTATCTTCATGTTCATTTCAAATTCTCCTATGTTCCCAATCATAGAATTACCCAGTTACTCAGACAATCCTAAAACGGCTATATCGTCCGCTATTTTTATTTACTCAAGAGCTTAATTCTAAACTCCCATGGTTTGTCATTTATGGAAAACATTTACTCTTCTCTGCTAACTACCCCGATAGTTTCTTTTGGATGAAATAGTATCCTAAATGTCCAATGCTAAAAGTTGGCACTCTCTACCTTTCTTCTTGTGTAATGAAATCTAGCATGATGCAAAAATGTGTTCTCCTTTATCTCCTTTGTATATGTATGAAATACTTATAATGTGTAACTTTTAAATCTTGATAGTTTCCTCTAACTTTTATAGATCTATTAATATATGCATTGAGCTATCCTTCTTTCAACACCTCTTTGTCCTCTTTTTTGACGTATGTTTCTCCTTTTGCACTCCTTGATTTGATTTTCGTAATACCTTTTAAAGTAAATTTTTTTGATGCATCCAACCTTAGAAGCTTTGATACTGGCAAAGTTGGATGAAAAAGATAAATTAACGAAACCTGCATACATATCTATCCTCCAAATGGATTTATATGAGAATATCTACTATCTATTCCGAATTCAAACATATGTAGAAATTACAATTCAAATGTGACCTATAATGTACTTCACATGCTTTTCATAATTAAAATTTAATATTCTATTCGTGACAACCTCAAATCAAACAAATGCTAAATTTAGACAACAATCTCGACCTATGCATAGAGATATAATTTTAGGAGTTAAATTATTTCTCACAAGCTATCCCCTAAAATAACATAGAGATAGACGCATCTAAACTTGGAAGATAAGAATGTTGGTGATGTGCCTTATCTAGGGAATGGATTTATATGTTTGAACATGATTAACTCAATGTAGATACACTATCCTAATTATCGTCGTCTACAATAAACAACTTTAGAATACTTAAATAGGAATCTACTTTTTCTATAATTCGAGAGACCAACCACTAGTTGTTGTGGACACACTTCTCTGTTGGGTTAACATGTACTTGGTACATTGATTTGTTGGTGAAGGCTCGAAGCTAGCTTGATGGGTTGGTATTCCTTTATTTTGATGTTCCATGGATATAGTTTGTAATTGAACCATTCTTAGGACATTGGAGGCTTGCTTTTCTAGACTTCAGCCAATACCATATCTCAATGGAAGACATTAAAATTTTAAGTAGATAAAAGTATTCATGTAAAAATATAGAATAAAATCTCTACTATGAAATAAGAATCTTAAGAAAAAAAGAGTTCCTCGAAATATGGTCTTCTCCTTATGAACAAAATATAATATCATCCAGCGATGTAATTCTTTAACCTCAAAATTTTGTAGCATCATTTTCTTTGAGGTAGGAGAGCTCCACAAAACATCTATCTTTTTCTGTTTTAGATCCTTATCGAGTTCAGGGAACTCTTAATATTCATATATATGAATAATATAGGCTTCCTAGATGTATCTTGAGACCCCACAATGTTTTCAATATCCTTCCATCCAACTTTTGAGCTTCATCAACACACACACTTAACCTATCCATGGGCATAGATTATTACTCTAACTTAAGCTCCATTTTCCCCCATTTAGATACAAAGTTTTCAAATGTCCAAATTGTGCATCTAAGACTGGTTTTTAAGAGTAGAAAAGTTTCAAACATATCCGAATAGGTACAAAAAAAAGGATATCTTTTAAGTTTAGAATACTTGTCATGCGGAAGAGATCAGGATTCCAATAATCGTTGTCAATAAACAATGAAGTTAGTTCCATAATCAATTTAAATATAATTTGTTGAAGATTCAAAGAATTCATATCACTAGCCACATGCTTGATCTTCCATTTATATGATAATATTTCATGAATCTCCTCTTGCTTATTTCATCAAAATGCCCAAGTGCCAAAATCCAAGTAAAACTAATGAATCTTGGTCCGTTTCTAGTTCTTTTTTCTTTTTAACGGAGTCGTTAGGAGTGAATGCAATTAAAGAAATAATGGGGATGAGATACAATCCTTAATCTTAGAGATTGTGTGTGATTCAAGATAATTACTAAGCGATTGCTTCTACTACATGAAATCTTATCTTGAGTGCTAGAGGAACATAAAACAAGTATGTACTATGCGATATGATCATTCCTAAAATAGAAGCAAGAGATAACTCCAAAAATTGGATCTTTATCTATCTATTCTATGGGTCTTTCAAGGTCTCACGATTACCTACAAGAGCAGCCCATTTGGAATATACATGAATGCTTACTATAATTAGTTTACATTGCACTTTCTGTTAATGATCAACAAATATTGAACAAGTCAATAAAAGAAAGTGCGCAAAAAATTGTCACTTGGAAATCTCATAGATGTGAAAATTTCTGCATTCAATCTATGTTTCTAATAAATTGGCTTGTTGTTAGAATGCTCATGAGTTTCGTTTGAGTCTAGGAAACACTCCTACCTTCACTCAGTACGATTTCTACTAGAAGATGACATATGACGTCTAAAAAGAGTAATAAGATGAAATTTAGTCGTTAACCGTCACATCAATGCAAAGAAACAGCTTTGCTTATGAACGTGATGTCCGACATTTCATTTATTCATGTCTTTGATGCTTGACACCGGATTTTGTTTCAAATCGGTCCATTGCATTGGACTTAGAGAGAAAAAAAAGAAAATATTGCTTATTTTCTATGCAATGTATGAGAAATATAACTTTCCCGACTCTAGTGCCAATGCTATTTTGCACAAATCTGTTCCTTTAATACAAGTTCTAAGAATAGTTTTAGAATCTATCAGATTTGCCTTCGTGGTTATTCTGACACATTTGTAAAGCACGTAAACAAATGAATCATAATCTTCATGATACCGTGAAAGGCACTACGTAAAACCGGTATATTTATTGTGATTAATTGTTGTTGTTATGAAATAAAACCTATGCTTTTTTCTTGATTTGTGTTTAATTACTTCTTCAGTATGAGCTATAATCTTTTAGTATAGAAGGAACACTTTACATTGATTAATCCGAAACTTTACTATATAGAGGCGATAACGTAATGGTTCATTTCAATATTAACCCAGCTATGAAACAAAAAGTAGCAAGGCTAAAAGAATAATGAAATTCAATTATTAACCCATTGGCATAAATGAATAATTTGATCTCATGTTGTATGGGAATTCCAATTTAGTTAATATGTCATGGAACATAAGAAGTAACTAGTTTGAGAACACATAAAGCAATCTCTTATTTTAGCCAAACAATGAAAAACCTCAAAACATCGTTACTTTCATAATATCCGGTAGTGATCTGATTTTACGTATAATGAAAAATTTGCAAGTTAAACGGATAACTTATGACATTGGAAGATTTTAAGAAACCTCAAAATAACATTTTCAAGGCTCTTCCAGTTACAAAAAACGCGTAGTGGGAACACATGTTACATTTATACTTATAATGATTTGATTTTACGTAAACGAAACATTTTTCAAGTGAAACAGAGTGTTGTGAAATTGGAGCCTATTTAAGAACCTCACATTAACCTCCTCCACTTGCTAAGATTGTTTAGATAGAACACATGTATCTAGATTTACGCTTAATATGTATAGGTCCAATGCTCTTGAAACAACCTTATATATATGTACTCGCCATAGTCAGCATACTGATGTCAAAAATCAGAGACGACCGTGAAGAAATGTGTGGCGGTGTACAATCTCATACATGCATAAGCTAAAGCCTCTTCATGATGTAAAAAATTCGCAGTATGAAACCATGAAAGATTTTGTTCATGCAGGTCTTGCTCGCCGGAGAAAGTTAGCATCATATATCCTTACGCGTAGAGTAAGGTAAAATGAAGATCCATATCCTTACCCTTAGAGCAAACATCACAATGGTTTCATAGCATCCCAGTGATTGAAATAAATGTTTCTTTCGTGCAATGCTACATAATGGTTTTGTTTTGTTATACAAGGACATATTTTGAATTTTGTAGAGAATTATTGAGAAATTATATTTTGAATGAGATCAATGGTATCTTGTACAGATTGGGATTTTTCAACATCCGCGCATGTAGGCATGAGTGTGTATTTGCAGTCATAATTTGTAAAGCGCTTCGAAGGATGAGGTTGTGCTTGCCTTGACACCCTCAGAGATAGCAGCAAATAAGATGTATGGGACTATAACCTCATGTTTGATGACGTGGAATCGTTGTGTAAAAACCAAAACGAACAAAAACAAAAGCATCTGAATATCCACCGCTGCTACGCCGCCGTCGTGCGCGTTTTGTCAGGAAGAATTCTCTCTCTTCTCTCTCTCGCTGTCTGTGTGAAAACTGCGCACGCCATAGTTGCTGCGCAAATCCTTACAGAGTCGTATCAGAGCTGTCATCTCCCGCTAGTTGTCAGAACAAGAGAACTGTTCGCAACATTATAGAGCTCAGTTGAATGTGATTTGCGGATTATTCTGGTATCATAGGAATTGTCATTGCCAAAGCGTCATCAAGCAAGGATCACCAGCGCGTCAAGGAGTCGGCCATCCGCTATGTTTAAGGAATTGTATCCTCGATTCCATCAGTAATTACAGCAACACGTCATAACAGAAACTGTCATAATATGTAAAGCACTACTGATTCGACCTTCCATGATATAAAGCGAGCTTCTTTCAAAGAAGGACGTTTTAAGCTCTGTGGAGAATTTTTCATCTTTCTAGAAATATGAGTAAAATGAACGTCAAGCCCTCGCAGTGAAGCTTTTAAGGAATAGAATTCTGGAATTCTGAAATAGCGAGGTACACATTTCATTTGATTTCCTTTCGAGTGCATGTGGCAAGCGACGTCATGCATTTCTCTTATGGGTCCTTGGATGGACAATACTCACATGTTGTGAGATGAATGTATGATATTGCGGGTCCTTAATTGGACAACTCACGCGCCTTGTGAGGTTTTATATTACCCTACTGAAAACCTTGAATTTAAACAAAACTTGAGGGACGTGGTAAGGTTTTTAACCGGGATATTCTCATGCTTGGAGATACTCTGGTGATATAGGTGGAAGACCAAAGAGAAGACAGTCCAAAGACCTCGTGTATCAATCATGGGATGACTGTATATTTTGGAGACCTCTCATCAAAGTATATTTGCTTACATTACATACTCTTATTGTTGCTTTTACCCAGAGTTTGGGTTTTTGGACTCTTTGAGTATAGTTGACTTGGCTCATATACACTTTGGACAAAGGAGACTCTATCGAATTTTTTTCAGAGAGGTAGAGATTCAGCATATAAGTGCATAGAGATGCATGGAGTGCTTAGAACAAGAGGAAAACACTTGAGATTACTTGTGAAGATTCAGTTTTTGGTGCATATATTTAGAAAAACATCCAAAATGCTATCGAATTTTTCCTAGGCCTCGCCATAAACTTGCCATAGCATAGAAAAGTGCTTACATTACAAGGATGTGTGATAATATTGCGCAAATAGTTGATGATAAGCCGAATAAAGACAATTATCACATATGGTCGTATAGAATGAAAAATTTCTTGATGGGAAAAGGTCTATGGGGACTGGTGAATGGAGACGACGAGCGACCTGAGTTGTCAAAGAATCCGAATGCAGAACAACAAAGGGAATATAAAACGTGGATAGAAAAATCTAGAAAGGTTCTCCATTGGATTTCTATATGTATATCAGAGAGCCTAATTCCACATATTATGAAAGCTAGCACACCGAAGGAAGCTTGGGATATAATCCATAAGGTATATGGTATATCTACGGAAGCTAGAAAAAATCACTTAAAGCAAAAGATGCATAGTGTATGGCGTGGAAATAGGTCCATAACGGAATATGTGGCTGAAATTAGGAAGATCACTGATGATTTAGCTTCCATAAATTGCACGGTCGATGATGATTATATGGTTTCAGTTATGCTAAATGGTCTAGGACCGCATTACAAGAGCTTAGATACTTCTATCTAAGTGAGAGGAACTATGCCAGATTTTGACGAGCTAGTAGCTCTTTGCATGATAAAAGAAGTAAAACTTGGTTTGAATGCATCTGGAAGCGGTAATTCGAGAGATCATGCATTCTTTCAACATAGAGGAAGAGGTTCTAGTCGTGGACGATCATCTTTTAAAAATGCAAATACAGTGGATATGCCAAGAGGTAGAGGAAGATCACAGGCACCTGGAAATTGTTACCATTCTGGCAAGTGTGGACATTTTGAGAAAGACAGCTATTATCAGCAAAATAGTCAAAGTAGAAAGAGGTAGAAGCCATTATGCGGCACATGGAAATTTTGCTACTGAAAGCTCATATAGAGACTATGGCAGAGATAATATGTTTGCGATGGAGCATGTGTTGAATAGTATGTCAAAACCTCGAAATGATATGAACTAGTATATAGACTCTAGTTGCACAAATCACATGACGAGCATTGGAAATTGGTTTATGTCAAAAGAAGCTTTGAAGATGAAAGATTATGTGGCAACTGGTGATGATACCTTACACGTGATTAATGATGTTTGGAATGTACTGTTAGTACAAAGAGATAGTATCGAAACACATTAAGTGATGTCTTACATTTGCCTAGCATTACAAAGAACCTTGTTTCAGTTGGTCAGCTAGCGGATCAAGACATGGAAGTTATTTTCAATAAATATGGTTGTTTTATACATAATTTTAAGTATGGAAAAAGAGAAAAATTACTAGGTTACGGAAAGAAGATGGGTAGATTATTTACGTTTGATATGGGTACACCCCTTTATGAGAACATGTATGCCAAGAATAGTGAATATTCAGATATAGCTGAATTATGGCATAAATGAATTGTTCATATCAATTTGAGAAAATTGAAGTCCATGGAAAAGCAAATGTTAGTGCGTGGATTACCAAGATTTGGTCATTTAAACTTTGAAAGAATTTGTGAAGTATGCACATTTGGAAAACATCAACGTATGAAGTTTCCAAGAAGAGAAATGCACAGGAAGAGACCACTAGAGCTAATTGATAGTGATGTGGTTGGACCTGCTAGAACAAAATCGATTGGTGGCTCACTATATTTCTTGATATTTGTTGACGATTATAGTCGATATACATGGATTTAATTCCTGAAGCATAAGAGTGAAGTCTTTGAGTTCTTTGTGAGATTCAAAAATATGGTTGAAAAGCAGTTTGGAATGTATATAAAATGCCTACGATCAGATTCAGGGAGAGAATATATCTCAAGAGAATTTGATTAGTACCTAAGTGATCATGGAATCAGACGGCAATTATCTTGTAGATATACACCACAGCAAAATGGTGTTGCAGAACGTAAAAATCGTGTGATAGAGGAAGTTCCTAGAGCCATGTTGAATGAAAAGAACATGCCAGATATGTTTTGGGCAGAAGCTTATCATACGGCTGTGCACGTTATAAATAGAGCTCCCACAAGCATGGGTCATGATCTCACACCTTATGAGAGGCTATGGAAGCATAAGCCTAATGTTTGCTATTTACGAGTTTTTTCAAGTATTTATTATGCACATGTGCCTAGTCAGTTGAGACACAAGTTTGAGGTAAAATCTGAAAAGTGCATATTTGTTGGGTACTCAGAAGAGAAGAAAGGATATCGATGTTATAATCCTATTACAAAAGAATGTATAGTGAGTAGAGATATTATATTCGATGAAAAAGCATCATGGTACGCACCCAAAGGCATGGCTCTGATAGAGAATGATATGGATGATTCTATGCATAATGTTCATGATGAGCCAGGAACAAGCCATAGGAATTTTGACCATGAAGAGAGTCACGACTATAGTTCATATGAGTTTCCTACACCTGAAACGTTGTCGAATTGTTCATGGAAAGGAGGGAGACTACACTAACACCTCTTTGCATTAAGGTAGCATAGCTTACATTAAGTCCTTGAAGTGATGAGAATACTTTAAGGTTAGAACTTAGCACATTGAGTTTAACATAACAAAGTATGTGAGTCCATATGGACCAAAGTTCCACTCAATTCATTAAAGATGGTGATATCCATCGTTAAGTGGTTTAAAGTCTTCGTCTTCCTCTCAAACAGAGTTCTTTAACTAACGATGGACGAGAGAAATGATACTAATAGCCTATACATAAGGTGAAGTATGCATGCTTCCATGTGACTTATCATTTGATGTTTATGTTTAACCATTCAATGTTTTGAACTCCCTTTTTAATAACCATAAAACAGAATTTCATAATCGTAGGGCCATTAGTTTCTAGACCATAGTTCATTATACCTATGAGCTTAAAAGCATCACACATCGAAAGTGCCTATGTCAGGTGGTTTCTAGGAAAAAGAAGTTCAGTTAAAAGGTCTAATCGACTGTCAGTATTTAAGCTCAATTTATAAAAACCCTGAATTCATAAATTGGTTTATCATAGTAAATCAAGGTACAAAGGTTGGATACGGTTTCTGAGAAAATAAGCTTCAGAATCTGTGGATCACAAATTTACGAGATGGCATGGCATCATCAACTTGATTACTATTGAGCTCCTCATTTCCCTCTTTCACATGCACTTAGATGTTTATGTATATATGTCTGAATCTCAAAGATCCTTTCTCGTGATGTAATTCATTGGAGTTTAGAGCATCTGTAAACGGCAGAGCTTAATGCAACCAGCATAGGAAAGAATTCAATATGCTCAAATTCAACAGGAAAGCTCACATGAACCCATCGTAATGAAATTTCATGTTTTTCATACGGTCTAAACAAACATATAAAAAAAAATCATATAGGGAGAGAACTTTGAGCTTTTAGTCTAGTGTATCATGAGTATGTTTAGGAAGACTCAAACAAGCATCTTTTGAGTTAGGATGTCAAACGAATCCACTTACACGCATAGTAGATATATTACAGAAATATATTTTTCTCATAACGCGTTGAGTTCTAAAAAAAAAACCGAGACATGATGAAATTTACATTGAGGCATGTATAATGAAACGAACACGTCATATCATATTATAATCTCTTGAACTTCATTCTAAATATATAAAAGCACATGAACAATTAGAATAGCATTGCATTTAATTATGGCTTTCAATATAAACATGGCATAATTTTTGCAATATCCTCTTTGCTAAGGGATAGCCTATTTCTCGAACATTCTTAATTGGTGGTCTAAAACCAACAACACATAGTGAATCTGTTCGGTTCCAAAACGCTTCCCAGGATATCAAAAAGTATAATGAAAATTTTACAACATATAGAAATTATGCATGCGAACTTTTCTTCTTACAAGAGCTGATTCAAAGTAAATTCCGGGTTTAGGAAAAGAACCATATGTTTTGCCTGTGCGTTGTAAATTTCATGATGTTCACCATACAAGAAAGCAAAAGTGATTCAAGCATACAATTTTGAAGACAATTTCATACCGTCCATCCGTGTACATTCACTGGTTTATTCCTTTGATAGCAATCCATAGCAAAAACATGATGTATGTGCAGAACATATCAAAAAATAACTTCCAGCTTTCCCACCAACAGATCTTGTAGATTTTTTTCCCCAAATTTGACATCACTTTATGATCGTACAGACAAAATTCTCCTTTGTCCTCCTCTTGTGCAATCACTCCTTTTATGCCCTCCCTTAAGTGATAGCTTATCTACAACTGCTCCCCTTCGCCCCAGCTTTTGATGCATCCTTCAAGCTTGCTTAAATATCTGCTTTGATGCATGATGGCGTGCTGAAGGTTTGATCGCAACACAGAAACCATGGCTTCGTAGCTCTTTGCTTTACTCTCCCACAAGTGTGTTTCTAAGCTTAACTGCTTAATCCTCTCCTCCAGATCACCGTTATGACTTTTCACACATGCAAGTTCCATATCTCTGTCACAAACCCCACGAGAGACGTGTTCCTCAATGTTGGCAATCAGAGCCCAAGAATGGTATCATGTTCGATTCCTAGAGCACTTGTCAAACTTGGGTCAGGCTTTGAACTGGTAAGAGTGGAACCTTTGTCATCAAAACAAGCAAGGCGCAGGCCCATGGAAACAAACTGATTCAGATTAGCTTTCACTATTTGCGGAGGGGATTCTTTGTCCTCAAGCGTTCTCATCTATGTGTGCTGATGTTGCATGATCTCCATTACTATCTCTCCTCCTCCTTTCACGATCTCCCTCGAATTCCTTGAGCTCCGTGGACCTGCCGCTCCACTCAAAACCTTTTCATCACTATAATCTCCAAGTTGTTAATGTCCAGTACGAGAAACAAGGGTTGTCTGCCTCTCCCTCTCCTTGTGAGAAAAAAAATCCAACACCGGTGCACAGAGTAGCCGATGAACATCAAAGCCTCTCAAACCTTCTCCTTCGGCGATTGTCACCAAGACCCCCCCTTTTTCTTCGAAATCTGCCGCCTTTCTCCTTAGGACATTCCCCAGAAATAACATCGCGAAGCATCCTAAATGGTGTGGTTAAGCCTCTCGCACGCATTTCGATTTTGAATCTTTATCTAATGCCTCATCTCCGCGTGCTCCTCCTCTTTAGCATATAGATATATCAAAGTGTGCGATTCAGATTCCATTTATGTTGTTATGGTATCCATAGTTCAGTATAGCCTCATATGCAAGTTCCATCGAGTCAAGCAGGCCTACAGCTTTGGCTAGCAATTTCTGCTCAGATCTAGGCTTGACCTGAATTCGCGAACACATCCACCCCCTCTGAACATGTGCATCCTCCGGATGCGCCACACCATATCTGCAAGAAATTATGAATTCCAAAGCAAATCAAGTGCATAGGTTATCAAACACATGTGCCTATGCATGGCCATGTAGTGGGCCCTATATGTGCATACTTGGAATGCATCGAAGAACACAATGGTGCATAGGAAAGGTATGAGGAATTCGATGTTGAGATATTCTCACTCAAAATTGAAGTAAAGATCTCATCATGCATTCATAATTTATTTAATGTGCAATTGGATGTGCTCCTATGGGCTTGAAAATTTTGTGCACATATTTATTTATGCATGCATACTTTAGGTGCAAGAATTCAGAATCATGGTGCAAGCATGGAAACACTTGTTACGGATTCTAAACAAAGATCCTCACCACTCATAATTTTTCTCACAAAGCGAGTTACTCTCTTCATTCAACTCCATTTACTCTTCGATTCTACTCTCACTCATGATATTTACAAATAAGTTTCAAGTGCAAATGAACCTGCACCTACTGGAATCGAAGCATGTGCTCTTCTCAGCTTAAAATATGCGTACTTTATGTGCATTGCAACTTGAAATTGGTGCAAAGAAAAGATTAGGGTTAACAAGAGAACTAAGAAAAAAGACAAGGCTTTCTGATCTTCACTTCACTTCCCATTTCCATCGTCTTGCTTCGATCTTCTCCTGCATTCAAACACTCAACACATGATAAGAAATATCAGTCTATCAAAATACTCATATGTACACATGCAATCCATGAAAGAGCTTCAAAAAACCCATTTGCAATAAAACATAAGCATGCAGCTTGAAAGTGGTTGCCTCCTATACAATCTGTCAAAACTCTAGATCTTCGATCAACTCCATATCAACACTTGTTCTCAAAACCTCATAAGAAAAATTAGTAGCATCACATTCAATAATCACATATTGACAAATTTCATTTATTTGAACATTAAAAACATCTATTTGAATTATATTGACTTCATACCTTTCATCCAACAAGCATTCATTACCATAAGCGTTCCCAATTTAATTCCTTTCCTTTTAATTTTTATTTTATTCCTTGTATCTATCTTAAGATTGAAGCAAAGAACAGGAGATATATATACATTTCTATTTAGAAATTTCTTTTTAGTACTGTCAATTCTCATTTATTAGGGTTTTTCACTTCAGACCCATCTCCCTTGATATATGCTCACCAAAGAAGATGTGCTTGAATAGAAGCCACTTTTGGATCGCATCAATCGGTGAGTCATTTTTAAACAGATTAGATATATGGACAAGCCATTTCATTTTCTTGTCCATCCCTTGGTGATTGAATTGGTAGGTATAGCTCTTGGCAAATTTGAAAATCCATGATGCAATCATCTGGACATAGTTACCTTTGCTCATAATCCTCTCACATGCATCATCTGAGGCTACTCTTGATGAATCAGAAGCACATAAGTATAGAGTTTTGATTTTTGATGAGCTTATACCATCTTCAAAAAGTCTCTTCAAGCATGTATTTTTATCTATTTCATGCATAGAATCATTTGGAGAAATATCTTCATCTGCATCATTTTGAATCTGACTTTCACCTTTAGTGGAAAAGGAAGCTTGATTAGATTCATTCCATTCACTCATCAAGTAGAAGTGAGCATCATGCTCGGATGATAATACATAATCATTTTTTTCTTCCAATCTATCATGATTCCTTTCTACTTGAGTCCAAGCAATTATGGTATCTACTTCTTCTTCTAGTCTATCCAAGAACTCTTCATCATTTTCATGGTCCAAAACCATCTCTCCTTCAATAGGAAGGGAATCCATATCCTCGTAATCAAGAAAATCTTGATCTTCAATTTCTTTATCCCAAATGCCATCATAGGATTCTACATCCATTTCCATCGATTCTTGCTCGTTCTCTTCAGAGGATGTACTTAGTCCACCTTCAATCATTGATTCTTGGTCAAGTATCTCATCATGTACGAGAATCTCCACATATACACCCAAATCAACTTCAGCTTCATCAATGCAATCGTTTGACTCAATAGTTTTACATTGAATATCCTTCGATGCTATACACACATCAGATTTGTCATACATCACAATAAACATCTCATTTGCCACTTTATGCTCAATTTCTTCAACGTGTGGACTCAACTCAACATGATTATTTTTGACATACATATTAGTGTTTAGAGGAATGATCAATGGTATTTTCTCATCCTCCTCATGTTTGTTCATATTTCTCTCTTCATGGAGTGTGACATCATTTACATACATATCATTATTTTGAACTCCATCCAACTTATCCTCTTTTTTATGTGTGGGATCTTTGTCCGATGTGGAATCGCTCAAAAGCATATCAGTATCTTGATCTTGATCTAGACTATCCATAGGATTAGGATCATGCTTATCACCATCGACATACATTTTACTATCTAGAGCACTTATCATTTGTATATCCTCTAGATTAGCATCATGCTCATCTCTGTCATCACACATTTCAATCTGTAGAGGAATCATTATTTGCATGTCCTCCTTCATATAAGTAGATTTATTTTCTTGCATCTCTGTATGCATGTATAATGTGGGTTCTTGCATATCCATTTTCTTACCCATCGGATCTTTTGTTGATACGTCCTTAGATTCAACATCATGTTCCATCGGAGTTTCTTCATGTAATTCAGTCATTATATTAGAAGTTGTATCCGAATCATGTGTGAGAAGGGGTTCATCACCATCAAGTGACATCCAACCATACTCCACATCTTGCCCGATGTCATCACGTAAGGATGCATCTCGAGCTCGATCTTCAGACATATTTATTGGGTTCTCTATTTGTATCTCATCTTTTATCTCCATTCGGTCACCTATGAGCCTTCTAGATATCTCTATCTCTTTGTTTCCATCTTGAGATGTTCCTTGATTTATTTGGTTATCCTTTATTCCATGTGAGGAGTTTATCGGAGAAGCGGAAGCTTCATCTTGATTTCTTGCTGGGTTTTGTTGATTTTTGTTTAGTTTTATGTTTGTTGTTTGTTTGGTTTGATGTTGGTTTAGTTTGGTTTGATTTTGATTAGCTTCCACTTGCTCCTTTAATCCTCCCATCATCAGAGTTTGTGCACATAGAATACTTGAAGATGTGATCGTTGTAGAGAAGTCTATAGGCTCTTGGCACCTTGTAACCTTACAGGTCATATCAATCACACTTTTAGAAGTTTCTTCATATTTCCCATCATCACTATGTATGTCAAGCCCATGCATATCTACTTCATGCCCAAGTGGTGTCTCTACAACTTCATGGACTTGAATGTTATCCACAATTGGTAAAATTCTTGGGGCTTGGTTATAATTTTCATTTGCTTGAAGATCAGCTCTCAAATCATTTAGAATTTCTCATTGCTTTGTTGTTTCTTCACATATCTCCTCACAGATTCATGGACGAGCATCCAATCCTCTGTGAGCCCTAAGTCGGAGTCTATATCTTCTAGAAGCGGAATTAGTTCTCGTCGGGCTTTAACATCAATTGTCCGAAGAAACAACGACACCCTTTCATGACTTATGCACCTCTTATCTTTCTCAGAAAGATAATCATATTGTCGCTCGAACTCTTCTTTGATCTTGAGAATCGGCTGGTCTTTGGGTATATGAACCCACCTCAGGAAAGATCTACGAGTCACTTTATCGAGACCATGTCGTTTGATTTATTTGCATTATTTGGTCTCGTATGTCATATCCCGACACATAGATAAAGTTTTCGCATAGTTCTTTTTGCATCATCGGAGTCAAACCTACACCTAGGTATTTGGCCTCGAGTTCATACTCTTTACAGAACTTAGAGATATTTTTGCCATTGAAAAACCCACATCGCTTGGTTAAACGGTCATGAAGCGATTGGATGGATTTTTTATGCCGATCCTCTTTTTGAAACCGTATGAACTAAGCTTGGAGATCTTCCATATCGGAAGTGCTAGATTGCTAAATTTTTGGATACTAACTCAAATCTTCAATGCACTAGCTCGATATTTTATTCACCCCCTCCTTTCACATCGGGTTCACTAGGTATGTCGAATTGTTCATGGAAAGGAGAGAGACTACACTAACACCTCTTTGCATTAAGGTAGCATAGCTTCTCCTTTATTCCTTAGTTAGCACACTAGCTAATTCTAAAATGTCAAAGGTATTTAATCATAAAAAAAAAAAAAACAATTAGTATAGCATGTGGTGGACATTAAGTCCTTGAAGTGATGAGAATACTTTAAGGTTAGACCTTAGCACATTGAGTTTAACATAACAAACTATGTGAGTTCATATGGGCCAAAGTTCCACTCAATTCATTAAAGATGATGATATCCATCGTTAAGTGGTTTAAAGCCTTCATCATCCTCTCATAGTAAATCAAGGTACAAAGGTCGGATATGGTTTCTGAGAAAATAAGCTTCAAAATCTATGGATCACAAACTTACGAGACGGCATGGCATCATCAACTTGATTACTATTGAGCTCATCATTTCCCTCTTTGGCATGCAGTTAGATGTTTATGCATATATGTCTGAATCTTAAAGATCCTTTCTCGTGATGTAATTCATTGGACTTTAGAGCATGTGTAAACGACAGAGCTTAATGCAACCAGCATAGGAAAGAATTCAATATGCTAAAAATTCAACAGGAAAGCTCACATGAACCCATCGTAATGAAATTTCATGTTTTTCATACGGTCTAAACAAACATATAAAAGAAAAATCATATAAGGAGCGAACCTTGAACTTTGAGTCTAGTGTATCATGAGTATGTTTAGGAAGACTCAAACAAGCATCTTTTGAGTTAGGATATCAAAGTAATCCACTTACACGCATAGAAGATATATTGCAGAACTATATTTTTCTCATAACGCATTGAGTTCTAAAAAAAAAACGAGACATGATGAAATTTACATTGAGGCATGTATAATGAAATGAACATGTCATATCATATTATAATCTCCTGACCTTCATTCTAAATATATAAAAGCACATGAACAATTGGAATAGCATTGCATTTAACTTTGTCTTTCAATATAAACATGGCACAATTTCTGCAATATCCTCTTTGCTAAAGGGATAACCTATTTCTCACATGTTCTTAATTGCTGGTCTAAAACCAACAACACATAGTGAATCTGTTTGGTTCCACAACGCTCCCCAGGATATCAGAAAGTATAATGAAAAGTTTAGAACATACAAAAATTGTGCGTGCAAACTTTTCTTCTTACGAGAGCTGATTCAAAGTAAATTCCAGGTTTAGGAAAAGAACCATATGTTTTGCCTATGGGTTGTGAATTTCATGATGTTCATCATAGAGGAAAGCAAAAATGATTCAAGCATACAATTTGGAAGACGATTTCATACCGTCCATCCGTGTACGTTCACTGGTTTATTCCTTTGATAGCAATCCATAGCAAAAATATGATGTATGTGCAGAACATATCAAAAAATAACTTCAAGCTTTCCCCCCAACAGATCTCGTAGATTTTTTTCCCCAAATTTGACATCACTTTATGATCGTACAGACAAAATTCTCCTTTGCCCTCCTCTTGTGCAATCACTCCTTTTATGCCCTCCCTTAAGCGATAGCTTATCTACAATTGCCCCCCCCCCCCCCGTCAGCTTTTGATGCATCCCTCAAGCTTGCTTAAATATCTGCTTTGATGCATGCTGGCGTGCTGAAGGTTTGATCGCAACACAGAAACCATGGCTTTGTAGCTCTTTGCTTTACTCTGCCACATGTGTGTTTCTAAGCTTAACTGCTTAATCCTCTCCTCCAGATCCCCGTTATGGGTTTTCACACGTGCAAGTTCCATATCTCTGTCACAAACCCCGTGAGAGACGTGTTCCTTGATGTTGGCAATCAGAGCCTAAGAATGGTATCATGTTCACTCCCTAGAGTACTTGTCGAACTTGGGTCAGGCTTTGAACTAGTAACAGTGGAACCTTTGTCATCAAAACAAGCAGGCCCATGGAAACAAACTGATTCGGATTATCTTTCACTATTCGCGGAGGGGATTCTTTTTCCTCAAGCGTTCTCATCTATGTGTGCTGATGTTGCATCATCTCCATTACTATATCTCCTCCTCCTTTCACGATCTCCCTCGAATTCCTTGAGCTCCGTAGACCCGCCGCTCCACTCAAAACTTTTTCATCACTATAGTCTCCAAGCTGTGAATGTCCAGTACGAGAGACAAGCACTGTCCGCCTCCCTCTCTCCTCGTGAGAAAAAAAATCCAACACAGGTGCACAGAGCAGCTGATGAACATCAAAGCCTCTCAAACCTTCTTCTCCCGCGGTTGTCACCGAGACCCCCCCTTTTTCTTCAAAATCTGCCGCCTTTCTCCTTAGGACATTCTCCAAAAATAACATCGCGAAGCATCTTGAATGGTGTGGTTAAGCCTCTCGCAGGCATTTCGATTTTGAATCTTTATCTAATGCCTCATCTCTGCGTGATCCTCCTCTTTAGCATATAGATATATCAAAGTGTTGAAGAACGAATGATTCAAATTCCATTTATGTTGTTTTGGTATCCATAGTTCGGCAAAGCCTCATATGCATCCTCCATCGGGTCGAGCAGGCCTACAGCTTTGGCTAGCAATTTCTGCTCAAATCTAGGCTTGACTTGAATTTGCGACCACAACGTCATGGAGTGAAAATGCAAAGGACTATGCAAGAAGAAAGGAGAAAGGGAAAGATACATACATGTGTGATTCAGATATTGAAGATGAGATAGTTACGCCTCGCATGTTGAAAAATATGAAGGAGAAATATGTTCCATCACATGCAAGAAAAGAGACACATGAAGAAACACCTTTGAGATGATCTACGAGAGTAAAACATCCGGTGGATAGATTGAATCTATACAATAAGTCTATGAAGGTTCATTATGCATACATGACTGAGAGAAATAATCATGATGAACCAAAGAATCTTCATGATGCGTCACAAAGTGAATATTGGTGCAAAGCAATGGACGATGAGATGAATGCATTGAAGAAGAATAATACATGGGATTTAGTGAAATTACCACCGAATAAGAAAGCTATTGGATGTAAATGGGTATACAAAGTGAAGTGCAAAAGTGATCGTTCATTGGAAAGATTTAAAGTGCCTTTAGTTGTAAAAGGAAATGCACAACTATATGGATTGGATTATGATGAAACATTTAGTCCAGTGGTGAAAATGACAACGGTAAGAAGTGTGATTGCCTAGGCTGCTATGAACAATTGGAAATTGTATCAAATGGATGTTAAGAATGCATTTTTAAATGGCAAATTACATGAGGAAGTCTATATGCAACAACTAGAAGGTTATGTGCATCCAAAATATCCTGACTATGTATGCAAGTTAAAGAAAGCACTTTATGGTTTGAAACAAGATCCAAGAGCATGGTGTGAAGGATTCACTAAGAAGTTGTTGGATCTAAAATTCATGCAATCGAAAGCTGATTATTCATTGTTTCTATGGAATCAAGGAAATGAAATGATTCTAATAGTGATCTATGTCGATGATTTGATCATTACTGGCAATGATGAGAAGAGGATTGATGATTTGAAAAGGCAACTGAAATCTGAATTTTTGATATCAAATTTGGGAGAGCTAAAATACTTTTTGGGAATTGAAGTATTTGCAATGAAAGAAGGAATTATGATGATACAATGCAATTATATACTAGAAATGCTTGAGAGATTTGGTATGAGTGCTTGCAAACCTGTTGATACGCCACTTGACGCTAATGTTAAGCTTATGGATGATGGAAAGTACTTGCATGATGCCAATATGTATAGAAAGATGGTTGGAAGTCTGATTTAGGTAACAAAGACAAGATCGGATTTGAGTTTTGCAGTTGGTTTGGTGAGTCAGTTTATGCATAAACCATGTAGTGTGCACTTGGATGCAGTGCGACACATATTGGCATATGTGAAAGGAACTTGTAATTTTGGCTTGTTTTATGAGAGAAAAGTTCAGCCATCTATATATGCATACAAAGATGCCGATTGGGCAGGAAATGTCATGGATCAAAGGTCAATAAGTGGTTTTTCATTTTCACTTGGAAGTGCAATCATTTCTTGGACTAGCAAGAAGCAACCAATTGTCGCTTTGTCAAGTACCGAAGCTGAATATAGAGGCACTACAGAAGCTGTTTGTGAAGCAACATGGATTAAGTACCTACTCAAAGACAAGGAGTCTTCATCGACGGAAAGGTGGTCATCTATTATGACAATGTGAGCAGTATAATGTTATTGAGGAATCCGGTTTATCATGCGAGATCGAAGCACATCGAAGTTCATTATCACTTTGTTCGTGAGAAGGTCATCGAAGGAGACGTGGAGCTGATTCACATCAATACTGGAGAACAAGTGGTAGATATCTTCACCAAAGCTCTTCCGAAAGAAAAGTTCATCTACTTTAGAGAAGCTTTAGGAGTTAGAAAGCTTTAGTTTGTATCTAGATTTCATTTCATGTTATTTCATCTAGTGTGGACATACGTATTTCTTTCATTTTGTATTCAATTTCATTTTGAGCTTTAGGGGGAGATTTGATGATGTGGAGTCGTTGTGTAAAAACCAAAACGAACAAAAACAAAAGGATCTCAATATCCACCGCTGCTACGTTGCCGTCGTGTACGTTTTGTCAGGAAGAAATTTCTCTCTTCTCTCTCGCTGTCTGTGTGAAAACTGCGCACGCCATAGCTACTGCACAAATCCTTACAATGTTCACATCCAAAAGGGATTAAAACCGCATGTGGATAACACTAGGCTCTGAGTGTGATGGCCAATGATGGAAATTTTCATAGTCACCAACCCGGAAATTGATCTCTCTCTCTCTCTCTTTTTCTCTTTCTTTCACTCTCTCTCTTCTCTCTCTCTTTCTCTCTCTCTCTTTTTTTCTCTCTCCTAGGCAAACCAAGACACCTTTCTATAGGTCATTTTTTAGAGATTCGTCCAAGTTGCTCACACATCTTTCCTTCCTGATTTCTGAGAGTACTTCACATTCGGCATTGCACACAGCCATAGAGCAACCAATCAACTCACCAAGCAGAGCTTTCTTCAGGTTTACTTGATGTGTCAATAAAAGGAATCTGCTGAGGCACTACCAAATTAGAATGCTCTTATTACTCCAAAGAAAAGGCAATCTATGTTTTGGTTGTCGCTTAAACATATCTTTGATATTTCTCTAGATCTTTTGGTGGTGAAGAATCCATCACATAAGGATCTCTCTCCTGTTGTCAATGAGCAGGTGCCTTAGGCCCTTCAATCTTATTCATGTTGATTCCAACCACCACTTCTATTTTTAATGAATAGTAAAGGTCCAGAACTCTTTTGATTCCCAAAATATCCTCCATCTTGGTTCCACTGTACATGCGACATACTTCAGTGGCCTATGACTTTCATGTATTTGAGATGAAAATTCCGAGTGAAACGTGTCGACATTCTGCATTCCATAGGAAGCGTCTGAGAAGAAGTACATGTACCATTCCATATGTACCTTCTCCTCTGTTGTCGAAATGATGAGTGAAAAGTGAACGGAAAAAGGCACAACGATAACTTCTTCTGCCCACCTCGAGCATATCGAACATCGTCTACTGTTTTTCATCAACGAGATTCCGTCCTCTAATACGACAGTCACAGCTTTCCAAGCTTTACAAAGTGATTGAGTTGTCGCAAATTGCATGCTCCTCATTTCAATACTATCCGACGCATAACTCTCATGCAACATCCACGTATGCAACATCTTCAAAATGATGACATCTCCAACGCACAAAATATTCACTTGAAAAGAATACAGCGAAACGAAAAAATAATTGCAATTCTGTTGTTTCTACCCAAACAAAGCGCATTTCTAATTTCATCCGGTGTATAGGCTGACTTTAAAGAAATTTTGCACGTGGAAACAAAGCGAATTATTTTTGAAACACTCGAATTAGAAGCTTTTAACGAAATCATATTAATTGACATATGAAAAGTTTATAATTTTCTATACCAATTCAATTAAAAATTTAGGAAACGCGTATCCTTATGATGAAATTTTAAATCATAAAATTTACTATGCAATATCATTTTTTCTATTACCTTGTAAAAACGTTATATAGTACCGTAACACATTATTCTTACCAATTTTATCATTGTTTACATTCAATCCCTCTCATTTGACTTCATAGAAAAAAAAATTATATAAATAAGCCGTGTACAACCTAGGCAAATTTACTTAGATTAAGTACATCTAACAAACATAAAATTCATAAGTATAAGTAAAATTCATAGTTAATCATTATAGTTTTACAGTTAAATAATTCTACTAAACGCCCTCATAATAATAAGGTCTAATAGAATAACTTCAAGAGAACAAAAACATATCAATGGAAAAAGAAATGGAATCATATAACATTACCAAATGAAGAAAGGTAATAAATATAATTACCAAGAAACGAGTAACCCTATTTGAATAAACATTGCTTTTGAGAAGACTATGAGAGTTTCGATTCTCCATGACTATGAAAAATTAAGTGAACAAAAATTGTAACAGATTATATGTTCTATACTAGGCTAGTTTAAAATTTTTTCCCCATAATTTAAAGCATAAATTTTTTATTATCCATTCTAAACTTTTATGAAATAGGAAATATTAACGTTATGATTAGGAACCTATTTGTGTACATAGTTTTTAGACATTTATATAAACTTCTTATAAATTAATTTATTTTCATTTGTTATAATATAGTTTCTTTTTATTCTTTTCATATATATAGAATGAAGTTAAATATTCCGAAGAAGTACCTTAAAAACGTATAGAGCATGGCATTTACCTATTGAAATTTATTTAGCATCCGAATAGATCTTCCCAATCAATATCTATATACACTTCTTTTTAATGAAAACCCTATGCAGTTGATGATTTCGTGTTCTACTCTATTATATCATGGAAATTATTGGTAAATGTGAAAAACAAGTGTTGAATCATTATATTTTTATTGAAACGTTTGTATACAAAAACTAGGATTATCTATGCATCCCATAAAATAGCGGACAATGTCTCCTGGTAACAGATTTTGTTGGATTGTCACAATACATGTAAAAAGAAGATCAATATCATTACCGTTAGAGCAAACACCATAATGGTTTCGTAACTTCAGGATGATGAAGTAAATGCTACTCTTGCGCAATGTAAAATGATGTTCTTTTTCTTATACAAGGAATTATTATGGATTTTATACAGAGTTATTGAGAAATTATATTTTAATTGACACTACAACATATCGAGGGTATACCGAGGCTGCTACGGAGGCAAATGAACGGGCGAGATTTTTTGGCAACGTCGGTGTAGGAGTCGGTACAGGCGTCGAAATTAAAGCGCCGGTATGGCGTCGGTATAAACATCGGTATAAGCGTCAGTATACTCGTCGGTATATGGGTCAGAAATATCGACGCCTATACCGACACTTATACCGATGGGCGGCTGGGAGTACCGGCGCATATACCGACGACCATACTAGAGCTACCGACGCGTATACGGACGACCATACCTGCACAATTTCTTTTGGGAAGAAGTCCTATATTCCATAAATGAAAAATGTACATAAGTGTGGCAAAGCACTTCCATATAGGAATGGAATACAAAATTATGGTACATCATTGCCACATAGGAGTGTAATACAAAATTATGGCAATGTGACAAAACACTTCCATATAAGAATCGAATACAGAATTATGGTTCATGATTGTCGTATGCGAGTGTGATACAAAATTGTGGCATTGATCAAAATATTTACACCTACAATCCTGCAACAAAACATATGTATAAAATAAAACCAATTAACATGACATTTATAAACAACAACTAGAAACACGAAACCAAGATATAACTTTACCTAATCAAGAATATTCTCCCATGAGACGATTGCACCCCGTCCCTCTAAGTCTTGTAACAGTGCAGTCAATCCATGTCGATATCCATACGATTCTTCTGCTCGCGTTGAAGGACGACCCACGGCCAACTCCTATAGTAAATGTGCAAAATGTTAGATGAATATACATAATATACTTAACACAAATAACTTCAATAATTAACATCATACTTACAAATTGGTAGCGCATACTGTCGTATCCGCCGCTACCTAAATGCAACGTTCCAACCGTATCTAACCGTGTGGCCGCCGCAACTCTTTGTTGACGATACCGATCAGGAGTATGTTGATGCTCATCTTGAGTCGATTCCCATTCTTCGGCGTCTAGCCATACAGGCTTGGGTAAGCCTGCTTTGAAAGCATCACGAGCTTCCGATCGTCGATGCGACATCACCTCGCGTGTTGTACATTGTATCCAATCCGAACTCACAATAGGATTGCCAGGTGCTGGCCGGTACTCTTCATATATGGATTGTGTGATATGATTTTTAGAGTCTCTATCCTGTTCGGTCCATTTTAACATTACTGAATGAACGAATTCGATCGAGCAGAGTTGTCGTATACGTTGTTGCTTTGACTTCCCCGTCGCATCCATAACTGAAGCTCCATTACGGATATGATATATCTTTGATTCGTCGTGATCGTGTGCACCCCATGGTGTACGTGGAGATCCCATCTGATGCAATATGAAGATCTCATCTCATCCAATGTATATATATGCATGCTTAAGCTTGTATACATATACATTCATGTATACATATGCTTGTATACATATGCATTCACGTATACATATGCTTGTATACATATGCATTCACGTATACACGTGCATACATATACATATACATATGCTTCCTTGTATATGCTTGTATGCATATGCTTGCTTGTATACATACATGTACATATGCTTGCTTGCTTACATATGCATGCTTGTATACATATGGATGCACGTATGCATATGCTTACTTGCTTACATATGCATGCTTGCGTACATATGCATGCTTGTATACATATGCTTGCTTACATATGCATGCATGTATACATATGCATGCATGTATACATATGCATGCATGCTTGTATACATATGCATACATGCATGCATACATACATGTATGTATGTATGCATGCATGTATGCATATGCATTCATGTATGTATGTATGTATGCATGCATGTATGCATATGCATTCATGTATGCATATGCATTCATGTATGTATATATGTATGCATGCATGTATGCATATGCATTCATGTATGCATATGCATGTATGAATGCATGAGGGATATGCATACATGCATGCATGAGGGATATGCATATGCATTCATGTATGCATATGCATGTATGCATGTATGCATGTATGCATGTATGCATATGCATGTATGCATGTATGCATGCATGCATGCATATGCATGCACATGCATGTATGCATATGCATGCATGCACATGCATGCATGTATGCATATGCATGCATGCATCTATGCATGTGCATTCATGCATGTATGCATATGCATGTAAGCATATGCATGTATGCATATGCATGTATGCATATGCATGTATGCATATGCATGTATGCATGTGATGTATGCATATGCATGCATGCATGCATGCATGCATGCATGCATACATGCATATGCATTCATGTATGCATATGCATGTATGCATGCATGTATGTATGCACGCACGTATGCATATGCATTCATGTATGTATGTATCTATGCATATGCATTCATGTATGCATATGCATGTATGAATGCATGAGGGATATGCATACATGCATGCATGAGGGATATGCATATGCATTCATGTATGCATATTCATGTATGCATGTGTATGCATGCATGTATGTATGTATGCATGCGTCCATGCATATGCATGCATATGCATGCACATGCATGTATGCATATGCATGCATATGCATGCACATGCATGTATGCATATGCATGCATGCATGTATGCATATGCATGCATGCATGCATGTATGCATATGCATGCATGCACATGCATGTATGCATGCATGCACATGCATGTATGCATGCATGCATATGCATATGTGCATGCATGCATATGTGCATGCATGTATATGCATGCATACATGTATGCATGTGCATTTATGCATGTATGCATATGCATGCATGCCTACATGCATATGCATTCATGTATGCATACGCATGTATGCATGTATGCATGCATGCATGCATGTATGCATGTATGCATGCATGCATGCATGTATGCATGTGTATGCATGCATGTATGCATATGCATTCATGTATGCATATGCATGTATGCATATGCATGCATGCACATTCATGTATGCATGTGCATTCATGCATGTATGCATGTGCATTCATGCATGTATGCATGTATGCATGTATACATGCATGCATGTATGCATGCATGTATGCATATACATTCATGCATGTATGCATGTGTATGCATGCATGTATGCATGTGTATGCATGCATGTATGTATATGCATTCATGTATGCATATGAATGCATGCATGTATGCATATGCATTCATGTATGCATATGCATGTATGCATGCATGCATGTATGCATTCATGCATGCATGCATGCATGTATGCATTCATGCATGCATGCATACATGTATTCATATGCATTCATGCATGTATGCATATGCATTCATGCATGCATGCATGCATGTATGCATATGCATTCATGCATGTATGCATGTGCATGCATGCATGTATGCATGTGTATGCATTCATGTATGCATATGCATTCATGTATGCATGTATGAATATGCATGTATGCATGTATGCATATGCATTCATGCATGCATGCATGCATGTATGCATATGCATTCATGCATGTATGCATGTGCATGCATATGCATTCATGTATGCATATGCTTGTATGCATGTATGCATATGCATGTATGCATATGCATTCATGCATGCATGCATGCATGTATGCATATGCATTCATGCATGTATGCATGTGTATGCATGCATGTATGCATGTGTATGCATGCATGTATGCATATGCATTCATGTATGCATGCATGCATGCATGTATGCATATGCATGCATGCATGCATGTATGCATATGCATGCATGCATGCATGTATGCATATGCATGCATGCATGTATGCATGTGCATGCATGCATGTATGCATGTGCATGCATGCATGTATGCATGTGCATTCATGCATGTATGCATGTGCATTCATGCATGTATGCATGTGCATTCATGCATGTATGCATATTCATGCGTGTATGCATATGCATGCATGTATGCATGTATGCATGCATGCATGTATGCATCCATGTATGCATATGCATTCATGTATGCATATGCATTCATGCATGTATGCATGTGCATTCATGCATGTATGCATGTGCATTCATGCATGTATGCATGTGCATTCATGCATGTATGCATGTGTATGCATGCATGTATGCATATGCATTCATGTATGCATATGCATTCATGTATGCATATGCATGTATGCATGTATGCATATGCATGCATGCATGTATGCATATGTATTCATGCATGTATGCATGTGCATTCATGCATGTATGCATATGCATGTATGCATGTATGCATATGCATCTATGCATATGCATATGCATCTATGCATGTATGCATGTATCCATATGCATGTATGCATGTATCCATATGCATGTATGCATGTATGTATGCATGCATGCACGCATGCATGTATGCATGCATGCACGCATGCATGTATGCATGTGCATTCATGCATGTATGCATGTGCATTCATGCATGTATGCATGTGTATGCATGCATGTATGCATATGCATTCATGTATGCATATGCATGTATGCATGTATGCATATGCATGTATGCATGTATGCATATGCATGTATGCATATGCATGTATGCATGCATGCATGTATGCATATGCATGCATGCATGTATGCATATGCATTCATGCATGTATGCATATGCATGCATGTATGCATATGCATGTATGCATATGCATGTATGCATATGCATGTATGCATGTATCCATATGCATGTATGCATGTATGCATGCATGTATGCATATGCATTCATGTATGCATATGCATGTATGCATGTATGCATATGCATGCATGCATGTATGCATATGCATATCCCTGTCTCTCCCTCTCTCTCTCTCTCAAACAAAAATAAAGAGAGAAGATATTAGAAAAAAAAATATAAAGAGAGAAGATATTAGAAAACAAAAATATAAAGAAATATAAAAGAGTGATATATGTTATACTTACATTGATGTAATTTTTGTAATTCCACTTGAAGTGCTTCTTCGTCGAATTTCCAAAGCTTTGATGCCAAATTCTCTTGCAAAACCAAACAAAGAACATATTAGCAAAACCAAAACTTCAGATCTATAAAGATAGAGGTCTGTATAAAGAGAGAGAGAGAGGGAGAGAGAAAGATAGAGGGAGAGAGAAAGAGGGAGAGAGACGGAGAGAGAGTGAGAGAGAGAGAGGGAGAGAGAGAGAGAGAGAGATAGTGAGACAGAGGGAGGGAGAGAGAGAGACGGAGAGAGAGAGAGAGAGAGGGAAGGGAGGGAGAGAGGGAGAGAGAGAGAGAGGATGACAAACAGAGTTCTGCTCTGTTGTTGGCGTGCGCGAACCCGAAAGGAAAAGTTGTACATTTAAAACGCTTAGAATGATGAATTTTGAGTTCGGGCCCAGTTAAAAAGAGAGCGTCGGTATATGCGTCAGTATAAGCCTCGGTAGTTTCAGCAAATTACCGACGCGTATACTGACGCATATATCGACGCTTATACCGACGTTATGATTCCGAGGCAACACGGCTGTGATTCCGAGGCAATGCAGATTTTCCAAATTTCCCGAGGGGTATACCGACGCCGACAGCTGCACGTCGGTACACTGACCGTCGGTACACTGACCATCGGTATTCACTCGATATGTTGTAGTGTGAGTTGCTGGGGATGTTCGAACGTCTGCACATGTAGGCATGAGTGTTAATTTGCAATCATAATTTCTAGAAATATCACGATGTACCATCAAGTTGCCTCTGTACTACCTCACGTTCACATCCAAGAGGGATGAAAAGCGCCTGTGGATAACATTGGGCTCTGAATGTGACAGCTAATGGTGGAGATTTTCGTACTTGCCATCCCTCTCTCTCTCTCATGCGGAGGGACAAGAAGCAGAGACGCTAATGTGATTTCGTTAAAAGACAATTTGGGCCCGAGTTGCAACAAAGGTTTAATTCCGTTTCGTCCCCTTAGTGAGGGACGTACTCGCTTTTCAGCTTCGTGTTTCCTTGATTAGACACTCTATGGTGCTGTAGGATGGTGGAGGGGGGTTTGACAATAAAACATCCTTTTTAACTTGGTAAAACAAGGAAAGTTTCCATAGTTTGTTTTTCACGAGACTTGTGAAAGTTGATCTTACATCTTTCCTTAGAGATTTCTTATAGCATTTCTAACTAATAGCATTTCATAGAGCCATGGAGCAACTGAGAACCTCACCAAGCATAGCTGGCTTCCAGTTCACATAATAAGTCAACAAAAGGAGTGCGTTGAGGCAATCTTAATCTTCTGTGTCGCGAAAACATCTCTTTCACATTCCTCTAAGTCCTTTGCTGAAGAATTTGTCACATAAGAATTGCTCTTTATTGTCCTCAATGAGCGGGTGCGATTGGCTCTTGAATTTGAGATCCCGTCTTATGGAGGATTTATCAAAGACCACTTCTTTTAAAACTAATGATAAAAGTCCAAATCTCTTTTGATTCTTAGAATATCCTCTACCTTGTTTCCACTTTACCTCTTCCAACACCCGGCATTGATTTTGTTCCTTAAAGGACTCTAGTATTTAAATGTAGGGCGTTAAATGTGTGAAGATTCCGCCACAAAAGGACTACTTACTTGTTCTCAATTAGTTAACGCCATACGCTATGAAACTTAAACTGCCATCCTATCCAGGTCCAATCCATAGACCATTTTTTTTTAAAGAATGATGGAAGCCTCCATCTTGTTTCTATTGTACTACTCTAGAACCTTCAAGTGATGGGATGATGGCCGAATAGGACGGTCTGTGACTTGTTCCAATCATTCATTCAGTGACTTAGAAGACAGTTGCAATTAAATTTCGGACGGATTATGGACAACCGGCAGACTTCATTGGATTATGACTTTCAAATACTAAATATGAAAATTCTGAGTGGAACGTGGACGTTCTGTATTCCATTAGAAGCGTTTAATAATAAGAACATGTCCTGTTTCCGAAATGATGTCAAAAAGGTAAACGGAGAAAGGCACAGCAAAAGCTTCTTTTGCGCACCTCGAGCATATCGAAGGTCGTCTACTAAGTCTCATCGCCGAGATTCCTCCCTCTAATACGACAATCACAGCTTTCCAAGTTTTAGAATATGTGACAACAATCAGCAGTGATTGAGAAATAGACTGGATTCATATCGGATCTGTCGTGTCAGCAGTGTCTCGAATAGGAATACTTGTCACTGGAATACTATCCGACACCTAATGCTCATGTATTAGAATCTTAATGGACTACAAGATGAACAATCCTTCTGAATCCTTTCGCTTTCTTTCACTTTGTTTCCTTTGCGAGCTTTTGTACTTTAAAAGACTCGTTTGACCATGAACGCGCAGAAGGACTCATAATCGAGAATATAGGCGAAACGTAATTTCTTTTTCTCTTCCATTACGAAAACCTCTGTCGCTCTACTATATAAAACTTTCTTTATATAAATCTAAATATCAACTTATTCTTCTTTACCTGTCGTTTCGGCAATAGATCAAATCATTCACATTCATTATCATAAATATAGTGCTTGATGGATCATGAATCTAATTTCTGTATTCAACGAAAGTATTCAGAAATTCGGATCTTTGGAAACATTTTATTCCGAACAACTTACATTCGAAAATAAATACAAGAATAAAATTTATGATGTTATATGTTCTGATTAGAGTATAAAAGCGATTCAGATATCAATCCAAACTTTTTCACTTGAATGGATGTCCTCAACTTCATCTAGGTACCATATTATACAATGAAAGAGTCAAAGAAAAAAACACTTGGAAGATCGACAATTAACTTTGTTACCATAAAAATGTAAAAGTAATTTAAATCTTAAGCATATAAAATGATGCATGACTCTTTTGTTAAATTTATTCTATATGTCCCAATCTTTTTAAATTAAATCATGCATATTACTCTCAAATATGAATTGATGAACAAATTCTGACTAAAATATATTTAAAAAAGTACAAATAAATCCCTTTTCTTCGGCATCTTTTCAAATATAGGACCATGTCATTGTACTATACATTTTGTGATGTTTTAATTTATTGAGATCCATCATATTTCTTGAGTAGGCATAAAGAAAATTCACGCACGACAATAGTTCCTAAAATGAAAGATGACTTTCATAGGAGAGATTTCTTGATCAAATTGAAGGGTAGATATATTTCTCATAACTTATATGAGATTATTATCAGGATTAGGATTTACTTTCAAGTTCTATTTCATTAATTCTATAGTTTAATAAAATTTCATCTGAAAAAAGCAATGGAAAACCTATAGAGATAGATAATATATTAGATATATGACAATATTATTATTTATGATATGTACAGAACTCATATTCGTGAGAGATCTAACCCTATAATAGCTTTTAGATCCTATTATCTACTATGCAATCGTGAATTTTATTATTCCTTTTGTAAACAGCATTAAAGACCAAGACTTATCGTTCTTATCCATTTGACCATTATTTATATTCATTTTTTGTTTGACTACTTGTAAGAACATTAGATAAGACCGTAGCTACTCCTTCTTATCGAATTTATTATTATTTATATTTATTTTGCATTCGATTGCAGTTAGAATAAAAAACGATAGATAATTTTTATATAATCACTACGTTTTAAATATAAATTTCCATACCTCGACATCATGAAAAGCGTTAAAGCCTCTTAATTTCGAAGGAATTAATTTGATTTCCAATTCAATGAATGGTTCACTTTGTCCTTAGACCTAGGTCATAAAGTTATTTTTGAATATTTTTGCCTCTTAAGAAGAAAAAATACTTGTCTTTTAATTTTAAACATAAGGTATTATCACTTCTGGTCAGTGTACCCATTTCAATCTTTTTATATGTGCAGCATTTGATATGCACATCTTTTATAGATTTAAATACTGAGAACATATAAAGACAACTATATTAGATTACGTAAGACAACAACTATAGTTGTGTATGAAGGTATTTATATTTTCAATTTTATTGTTAAAAACTTCTCTTTGTGTATTGTTTTAATGTTCAAGTACCTTAAAGTCACGTGCTTATGGAATCAACCTGATAGTTTTGTAGTTTTGAAAAGATTGCTAAATTTGGAGATGAAAAACGAAACATACAGATATAAATATTTAAAAGACACTAATCAAATCATAGCTACACCATGATACATTACAGTTCATGGAAAAATAACTTTCATATATTACAATTATTAAATTCTCAAAGCTCATTCATTGTTAAGGTTTTTATCAGCTATTCGGAATATAATGACTATCTCTACGTAGAGTTATGCAACTTCTTTTCCCAAAAAATAAAATCATTAACAATTTTCAATTATTTAAATAACTCTTGTGAAAAAACATATAGTTGCAAATTTAATTTTGGTCTTGAGAATTTTACCTTGCATATATTGGTCAAGGGGGAAGATTTGCTTCAGCCCGTTCAAGTTTTCGACGTAGTTTATGTATATAATTATTCATAAAAATACTTTTCATTTGAATAAGATTTATACGATTTTCTACATGTTTGTTGCCGAGAAAAGTGCTCTAATGTAAGGGACGAGTAATAAGAAAATAATAACGGAGAACAAAAACACTAAAGACCTTTCTCGTCCCATTCATAAGGAATCCACTTTCTTTTAGCTTTTTCTTCTCAATCACAAACACTATGGTGATTAATTTTGGGGAGGGGGGGGGGATTTTATCATTTTTTATTTTTCTACTAGTTTAATTCTAGATTTTCTATACATCATCCTCTATGAGGTTTATCAAGGTTGGTAGCACATCTTTCTTTCCATATTTTCTAGACCACCTTGCTTTAAATTGCACTCAATGATGCCATAGAGCTATTGATCACTTTCCAAAGTAAAGCTTGCTTCCAATTCACTTGTTGATACATAAAAAGGAACTTATTGGTACTCTACCAAATGGAAGTGCTCGTAAGTACTGAAATGAATAGGTGAGAAATGTTTCTCGTACCATTTTAGCATCTTGTACATGAAATAGAAGTAGTATATATTCTACTAGCCTTAATAATGATCCCAATACGCAATAAAGAATCAAGCACATGAGGATGATTTTCTTGTTTTCGATAAGTGGGTGTTAAATTTCCTTGAACATCAAGTCCCATCTAATCCAACTATAGAAAATGCACGACTTCTTGTTTAACTGAAATTGAATATCTAGCTTTGGAATAATTCTTGAGATATCTTCCATCCTATTACTAGTGCTATATTTCAAGGCTTTCAAGCAAGGGAGGGGGCACCTAATAGGTGATAAGTTGAATCCTACAGCATCCCATGTGCCAAATCTATGTCATGAGAGGCACCCATTTTCATACTCAACTTTAGCAATTACATGCATGTTCTTAAGACTTATCAGATGTCTTCTATCTTGGTTCTAGTGGCACTTCAACATATGAAATACTTTAGGCCTAAGTTTCATAGCCCTCTAAATATTGTATTTCTATACACAAGTGATACCTCTAAAAGAGAACTAGTTTGAGTCATATTACTTGTTTCCTACAACCCACTTCCATTCGCTACTAATTATGGAAAAGGATTGCATCATGTTCAGCTTGCATAAGGAGAAAATCGAATCTACTTTGTTAGGGATGATAGGGATCAAATAAAAAACAAAATGTGAGCTAATCAACACCTTTCCAACCATTCTTGCTTATGGGGAGAAGTTTATATGGTTCGTAAATTTGACCATGGCCCAAGATTTTTTTGGATCACACTGGGTTTCAATCATCCATTTGGTCCAAAAGCTTCTTAGCAACAACCCATATCCATCCATATCCTTCGGGTTAGTAGAAATTTCCAACATAATATTTGGCACCCCTCTCTTTGTATTTCTTTGGAAAAGGTGGTTCTTCGATTTTAGGTCCCACCTTCTCTCTAAAAATGTAGCTTGTATGGAACGTTTTGCATTAAGGTAAATTCAGACATGCATTTGCATTTTAAGCACATTGGATTATTAACCAAGAGCTAGATTAAGTGGAAAAATATGTGAGAGTCTTCAACACTCAATTGAAAACTTAGAAAAGGGTAACTATCAACCATAAAAATTTAGGGACTTCAAATACATTATGGGCGAGGATCTATGGGGATTGATTAGTGAAGTGAAACAACACCTAGGTTGGATGAAAGTGGAACCAATGAGAAACTAAGGACCTATAGGGAACATAGTGAAAGAGATAAGTGGTTAATCTTTATCCTTTCCTATCACATAAGTAATAACATGATAGGCCATATCTAGGATTTTGATTCATGCATGAATGTTTGAGAGACACTTGAGAGACTTTATCCAACAAACACCAAACCAAGGAAGATCCAACTCAAGACTGACCTCAAAATCCTTAAGAAAATATCATGGAGTAGCATACATCAATCCATAGTTAAGGTCAACGAATTGTTAGATACATTGGGATCCATTGGAGGCCACGTAGATGATGAAGATATTGTCACATATACCATCAATGGTTTGAAGGATAATGAAAAATGGATTATGTCCACCACGTGCTAGAGAGATGACTGTCCTCCCGACCTTATGCATGTATATATAGCTGCTCGAATCAACGAGGACCAAAATTGTAACTAGAGTCCACAAGTGCATGTGCAATCTCCTCCACTCCTTTCATATCTTCCACTAGAGTCTACTACTTTAGTACCTTCCACTAGAGTCCACTAGTGTTTGGTGTACTCACCTTTTGAGTTAAGTCCATTGGACTCAAGTTTACTCACCTTAACTTGTGTTAGAAGGCTCTAGAGTTCCTTGGGCAAAACTCTCTCCCCATGCTCCCCATGGGGGTTGAACCCAAGACCTCCTCCTTCACAACCTTGAGAATTAACCAGTAGGCTAAGTGGATTACTTGTTTAAGAGACCACATGAACTTATGCATAAGTCTAGTCTCTAGATCTTTGGTGATCTTCTTGAACTGTTTGTACCCTAAGATCATAGACTTGCTTTATTACAATCTTCCCCCCTTGGGAATGATTTTCTTCCTCGAAAATAAAGCTATATATATATATATATATATATATATATATATATATATATATATATATATATATATATATATATATATATATATATATATATATATATATATATATATATATATATATATATATATATATATATATATATATATATATATATATATATAACCATAGGCAACACCCGAGCCTCATGTTCTTAAAGCGGAAGAACATGGTCATGTTCTTAAACTAGAAGAACATGTCTCATCTCTGTGGTGGGATCCCTGCCCAAATGATTCAAAACACCGTCCGGCTTTGCACTCTGATAAACTAGTCAAAGTACAAAGTAGTGAATGAATAATATGGGTGGATCTTAAAACATCCCCAGCAACTTCATTGTGTCTCGATGTGCAATCTAGGCACAAACATATGAAATGGATGGATTCTAATTACTAGTTCATTTCTAAGCATGACTGGTGCATGGAATTAGTAATTAGGATAAGATTTTTATCCCTAACAGGACTTTGAGAACTCTTGATTCACTTGAATTTGATTTGGAAAACTTGAAGTTTGGTTGATCCAAACATTTGACTTGGATGTTTGTACTATAGTTAACTTTCAACCAACAATTACTTGGTCCTAATAGGGTTGAAAATCCTATGTAAACTGTAGGAGAAAGTTTTCCATTCACTTTGGATCAACCTTACTATATCTTGACCAAGTCAAGTTCAAAATGAAAATCGTCCAACTTAGGACATTGTTCTCAAAGACTTTAGCTAAAAGCTCTTGAGAATTGTCAATCTTATGAGCAATTCCTAACTTCCGTGTTCTAGAGTGTACTGAACTCTAGAAAATCATAAGAGGTATGCTAGTAACTAGAAGCAAATCCAAATGAATAAGTCAATCTTGGACTTGTTATCTTTTGAGGATTCAATATGTTTTTTTACAGAACATCTATCTAATTTTTAACTTTTAAGATGTAAAATTGTTATGAGTTAAGTACTTGATAACCCAAGACTTTAACTTCTTGACGATCTGTTTCAACA
This sequence comes from Ceratopteris richardii, assembly GCA_020310875.1. Taxonomy (NCBI): domain Eukaryota; kingdom Viridiplantae; phylum Streptophyta; class Polypodiopsida; order Polypodiales; family Pteridaceae; genus Ceratopteris; species Ceratopteris richardii. Next base: position 174,643,357 of record CM035420.1, on the reverse strand, counting down.
AGGTATTGAAGCATTTATTTATTTTTTTAATCTTTAAGAGAAATAAATTGGATTCTCAAAAAGATTCATAGAGTAAATCTAAACATTATCCAACCACAAGATACTAATGTGGTATCCAACCTTAGTGTGTCGACCCATTGATATTCTATTGACGAGTTTTTACTCAAACAATGCTTCACTTGAGACTAAGTTCATGCCTATATTCAATCTTTATTACTCCTTATTGGGAATGCAATTCTTGTGCATTTCTTTAAGCCAAACATTGAATTTTACCAAGTTACACTTGGAACTTCATGATTCAGTTAGTCGATTTATCCTTATTTAAAAGGTTCACATCAAAGTCAAAATCTTACTCTTTCATAAATTTATCAAATATTTCTGAATCATCAACACTTTATCTTGAAGTGTTTCAAGAAGATCTTGGAAGTTATTTACTTCGTATCTTCTTATGAACCTGATCTTGAAGTATCTTAAGATCATTCTTTTATCCTCCTTGAATTAAAACTTATCCTTGATTCAAATATTTCTGAATCATCAACACTTTATCTTGAAGTGTTTCAAGAAGATCTTGGAAGTTATTTACTTCGTATCTTCTCATGAACCGGATCTTGAAGTATCTTAAGATCATTCTTTTATCCTCCTTGAATTAAAATTTATCCTTGGACATTTTAATTCCTGTGAAGATCAAATCTAACTTCAAGATTTATACTAGGACTAAAAGATAATTATCATCCATGGGCCGACATCCCATACCATCTTTCCCACATCAATCTAAATATAAAATATGGTGTCCCATACCACACTGTTTTATATTCATATTGATGTGTGAGTGATATTTATCCTAAACTCTAAACATAGAGTACCTTTTCACTTCAACTCTTAAAAAGAATTTTGAAATTTCAGGCATTACCTCTAACTTCATATTCTAGGTTTTGATTCCTCTACACGATCGTTTCACAATCTCGTGTTTTTCATAGGAAACTTGAAAACCTTTGATAGAATATCCAGTCTTCTTTACTAAGGTTTTCAAAAGAAAAACCAATTATCATTCCAAGTTCTTGAATTTATCAATTTCAAGTCTAATTGGTTATACTTGACCAATTTGTAGCGACAAGAGCTTTTCACTTCTTGTCTTTAGATTCCTTTCTAACAAAAGCTTTTAAGTAGCTACCTCGAGGACTTTATAGGAATCTCTTTACTACTTAAGCCTAAGCATCCAGTCATGCTTTTGGATTACACCTTTAAGAAATCCCTTTAAGGATAGGTGAAGTTTACGTTTTACCTTCCATAGACTTAAGAACAGTCTTCGGAGTTGCAAACTACATGCTTGGAATATTTATTATGTTCAGACTTGGAACAGTTTAGTTTTTGAATTGCCAATACTTGGGCAAACTTTAGAGTAGTTCCTATCGCAAGTTATTGGACAATCATGGCCAAGCTTGATCAAATCTGATTGACCTTCCAACTAGAATAAAGACTTAGTCTTTATCTATAAGATCTCTTTAAACTATCAAAAGGTTCTTTGCTTACCCATGCACTTTTAGAGATCTTTCCTATACTCAAGTCCAAGCATATACTAATGCCTTTCATATTCTGAAGCTAAGAATCTTTGATACACTTTTGGGCGATATCAACCATTGGACTCTAAGTACCACTTCTAGTGGTTTAGGATTGTCAGGGAACTACTTGTTGTCAAAGAGTTTGAAGAATTTCATTCTCACTACTTGGGAGAATGTTATGAATCAAATAACCTCAGCAAATGCTTCATCTTGGAATCTTTTTCAATACTAGAAGGATATTTGAAAGAAATTTTGAGACTTTCAAACAATATCCAGAAGATTTACTGATTCATTTGTGCTCATTTCTTGAGTATCAAACTAGAGAATAAATAGCAACTTTTTGATATGGTTTCTCGTTCCATTATGAAAATTTGTCTTCAACTTTCATTTATTTGATATTGATTCACGTTCTCAAGTTTAATACAATATTTATTATTATTGATCAATCTTTAGATGTTACTAGAGTACTCTAAACATATTTCTCCAATCAAAATTATGTTTAAAGTCCAAGCATCAATTGATGATTGATCCAATAGTAATTCTACTATAAACAGGTAATTTTGAACTTCATATCTTGTTAAGGAAATGTCCATTTCTCAAAACTTTGTATTCCTAAATGAAAAGTTCAAAGTTCACTTCAAGTCTTTAGGAACTTATCGCATTACCTAAAGATTGCTTGCTTTGGTTTCATCTGAAGCTTCAACTAGCTTAAATGAAACCAAAACGTAACTCTCTAATCCTTCTAAAAGGAAGAGTTCTTTCAAGTTTTTATGATTGCTTAGCAAGTTGCATCATTATCAGAGATGCAATCATCATGGAACCTAACATCCTCCTATTGAACATCAAAGTTCAATTGATGCTAAGGTTCAGCCTTTGATTTCCATCACTCCTTGGGATAGAATTCAAAGTGAACTTCAAACACTCTATGGTTTTACAAATTGGGAACATTTCAACTATCTATGGAACTTTAAAAGTTCCAATAGTTTACGTACCAATTGATCTTATTTGATTGCTATCACGTCTTGCGATAGAATAAAAAAAAAGCATTCCAAAACATCCTACTTGGATGCATGATTTCTCAAATCCAAGGTAATGAATACATATGGGCTTGTCTTTAGGAATCTCTAAGTTTTCTCCTAAACATAGAGTCATTGAGAAAATTTGAAAGTAGCCTTATTTTCTTGCCATTCCAATGAGCAAGAAAATCAAACACTTTTGACTTTCAAACGGTCTATGTTTCCTAATCAAGACTTCTAATTTGTGATACATAAGTATCACATTTGGGAAAAACAAACGAGCCACTTGACTTCCATGGCAACCAGGAGCCTTGCAACTAACTAGTTTGCTATTTTCCTTAGCTATCTAAGTCAAGTTAGAAAAAAGAGGTCACGAAAGTATGAGTATTCAACTACTTTACAACTAATCATGCATATGTGAATGCCTATTCTTGCATGCAAATGCATGTGAGTGCATGCATGTTTTATCATTCTCCTTTCATTCACCAAACTTTAATCAAGCAATTCTTTAGCTTGAAAATGCATGTTCCCAATCATCCATGCATAAACATTCTCGCTAGCTTTAAAAAAAAAAACATATAACCATTCATATGCATAAACTTGATCATTAACTATCTTTTTCAAGCAAGAAGGAAACATTTTTTGTGCATGAAAACATTCTTTTGAAAGGAGATATGCACCAACAATCAATTTTTTAGGCATGAACTTCTAGATGCATGCAAGTGCTTGATGTATTTCCAATTCTTCTATATCTATTTATCTTTCATGGAGTTCCTAGCTTTTTGCAATCACTCTTAAAACATGAAGACTACTACCATGCTTGAATAATGTTTAGGTACAACCTACATGAAAGCAACAAATAAAGCAAGTATTGATATGAAAATATCAACTTCAAAAATACTTATCTCCCAATTAAGCTACATCCTTCCATTGATCCTCGGGAAAAGCTAGTTTCCACCTCTTCAGCTTCAATCTTCTTAAAGACAAGCCAACCTAGTCCATTGCGTCCACATTGTAGAGGAGGTAGTGGGGTATCCACTTTTAACAAGAGCAGAAAATATGCACTTCCAGTACTTCGCCTACTCAAGGGAGGTCCTCCTTAGGGAAGTATACCCTTTAACATTTTTGTGAGCAGGCAGATCACAATAATTGTACAATAAATGTAGACACTCAGAGACAAGATCAATGACAATGGCAATAGTAAAGGATGACACCACTCCTTAATTCACAGAGATGATTACAATATAGGCAAAAGAATTGCTCAAAAACTGATGCTCTGGGTTAACATGCCACTCCAGAACTAAACAGCATCAATACAAGAGATTCATCCAATCCGTACAATGAACACAACTAGATGCAGACTGGTACTGATCAGTACAAAGTGTGAAGACTTTCTCTAAGGGGAAGAGCACGAAAATACCACTACTACCAAAAATACCACTGACTCACAATGAATGACAAAGCCAAGCCACTTCCTTCACACTATAGTGCTATTAGCCCTCCACTGGGAAGCCCACGCTCTATATCCTCACCACAGAGTGACTTCCGACAGTAGGCTTGTAGCCACTGAGTGCAAAGAGAGGACACTTGTACGTACATACGTATAAATGTATATCAAATGAGCACAAGTCTATTGGTTTTTTAGCCTCCAATAGGCCAAGAGGGCCTTGTCGATTCCTCACGTCCACTGATCATGCGCCGATTGATTGCCCAAAATTGGAGGGGTATATCAAATATGCCACCAGTCTTGAATTGCATCCTCAAGAATAGGCAGTCGTCACGACAACATTCATTTTTCCACTTTCCCTTTTACCACTTACACTTTTTACTGCCACTTTTGCATGCAAGCTGAGATCCTCATTATGTGCCACCCGTGTTATTGGAATGACCCATTGAGTGTGAGAGATGGTGGGTGGTGCGGATGGAGGGATGGAGAGACGGTGGGATGGAGGGTTGAATTTAACCCCACCAATCCAAGAGCCCAATGAGTTCCTTAATTGGAAGAGTCATCTTCTTCATACTTGAAAAGCACAATTGTAACAACATCAGAAGAACTTTTGCCAGACCAATTGACTTCCCTTAAGATAGCCATCTGAACTTTATCAAGAATGGGTGTGGAGAGAGGATGGGAGCGGAGGTAGTGGAGATGAAGGGGGGAAAGAAGGAGGTGGTTGTGGGGGCTGTGGGGGAAAAGATGAGGGAGTGGTGGGGGAAAAGATGAGGGGGTGGAGGGGGAGGTGGAGATGGTGGTGGCGGTGGTTGTGGGGGTTGTGGAGGAAAAGATGAGGGAGTGGTGGGAAAAAAGATGAGGGGGTGGTGGGGGAAAAGGTGAGGTTGTGGAGGGGGAGGTGGAGATGGTGGTAGGGGTGGGTGTGGGGGTTGTGGGGGAAAAGATGAGGGGGTGGAGGGCGAGGTGGAGATGGTGGTGGGGGTTGGGTGTGGGGGTCGTGGGGGAAAAGATGAGGGGGTGGAGGGGGAGGTGGAGATGGTGGTGGAGGTGGTTGTGGGGGTTGTGGGGGAAAAGATGAGGGGGTGGAGGGGGAGGTGGAGATGGTCGTGGGGGTGGGTGTGGGGGAAAAGATGAGGGGGTGGAGGAGCAGGTGGAGATGGTGGTGGGGGTGGTTGTGGGGGTTGTGGGGGAAAAGATGAGGGGGTGGAGGGGGAGGTGAAGATGGTTGTTGAGGTGGGTGTGGGGGTTGTGGGGGAAAAGATGAGGGGGTGGAGGGGAGGTGGAGATGGTGGTGGAGGTGGGTGTGGGGGTTGTGGGGGAAAAGATGAGGGGGTGGAGGGGGAATTGGAGATGGTAGTGGGGGTGGGTGCGGGGGTTGGGAGGGAAAAGATGAGGGGGTGGAGGGGGAGGTGGAGATGGTGGTCGGGGTGGGTGTGGGGGAAAAGATGAGGGGGTGGAGTGGGAGGTGGAGATGCTGGGGGGGGGGGGGGGGTGTGGGGGTTGTGGGGGAAAAGATGAGGGGGTGGAGGGGGAGGTGGAGATGGTGGTGGGGGTGGGTGTGGGGGTCGTGGGGGAAAAGACGAGGGGGTGGAGGGGGAGGTGGAGATGGTAGTGGGGTTGGGTGTGGGGGTTGTGGGGGAAAAGATGAGGGGGTGGAGGGGGAGGTGGAGATGATGGTGGGGGTGGGTGTGGGGGTTGTGGGGGAAAAGATGAGGTGGTGGAGAGGGAGGTGGAGATGGAGATGGTGGTGGGGGTGGGTGTGGGTGTGGGGGTTGTGGGGGAAAAGATGAGGGGGTGGAGTGGGAGGTGGAGATGGTGGTGGAGATGGATGTGGGGGAAAAGATGAGGGGATGGAGGGGGAGGTGGAGATGGTAGTGGGGGTGGGTGCGAGGGTTGTGGGGGAAAAGATGAGGGGGTGTAGGGGGAGGTGGAGATGGTGGTGGGTGTGGGTGTGGGGGTTGTGGCGGAAAAGATGAGGGGATGGAGGGGTGGTGGAGATGGTGGTGGGGGAGAGAGGAGGGGAGGGTGGGGTTGGAGGGGCTTGCGGGGGGGAGAGAGAGAGAGAGAGAGAGAGAGAGAGAGAGAGAGAGAGAGAGAATTCGATGGTGTGCGCACTACATATCCCAACCGATTTGACTAAAACACTTGATAAGGAAGGTTATGTCATGGCTCCATACATTTTGCTTTGATTACGGATGGCCTTTACTGCTTGGTCAACAAGTATGCGCACCTTAGATTTATTCGAGGACTTGTGTTGCCAAATATCTAGGAACAAATTATGACGATAATGTTTGCACACAATACAAACACGGTTTTATAGACTCACTCGGACTTCAAGATCTTCTTTTGGAACTACTTAAAAACTTCTCGTGTGGTTTCTAGGATCCAGAATAAAGTATCAGAAATCCACATTGGGGTCTGTGGTCGTTGTTATGTCCGAATGAGGCATCCGGTCTATCTAAGCAATGAGTTTGATAAGCTTTATGTCCAGTATGAAACGAGGGGAGAGAGGGGAGAGTGGGGCTGGTGGGAGAGAAGAGGCGGAGGTTTGGGGACTGCGGGGGGGGGGGGGGGGGGGGGGGGGGGGGAGTGGGGGCTACGGGCTCTCTGGGTGGGGGAGGGAGGGACTAGCGGGGCGGGGGAGAGAGGGATTGGGGGGCGGGGATTGGGGGGCAGGGATTGGGGGGGAAGAGAAAGAGAGAGAGAGAGAGAGAGAGAGAGAGAGAGAGAGAGAGAGAGGAGGCAGAGGGTGGGGAGAACTACGCGGGGGCTGAGGGGAGGGGGTGGCGGAGTGCTATGGAGTGCAGGTGGACGGAGAAGCGGGGAACGCGGGGAGAAATAGGTGGGGGCTGCGGGGGAGAGAGGGAGGGAGAGAGAGAGAGAGAGAGAGAGAGAGAGAGAGAGAGAGAGAGAGAGAGAGAGAGAGAGAGAGAGAGAGAGAGAGAGAGAGAGAGAGAGAGAGAGAGAGAGAGAGAGAGAGAGATTTAGCACGCGCAGGCATGGAGAGAGAGAGAGACAGAGAGAGAGAGAGAGAGAGAGAGAGAGAGAGAGAGAGAGAGAGAGAGAGAGATTTCTACGTGCTATAGACCCCCACATCAAGCTTTTGCACCATCCGGTGCAACTTCTGCTTTATTCGCTTATTGAGTAGACCAAAATAAACTGCAATCCTTGAATAAAATATGGTATGTACAGTGGAGGAAGATCTTCGATCTTGACTTAGTTTAGGTACTTCTTCACCCTGGAGATATTGACCAGGGGTATCTTCTTACTTTGCGAATTCTCCAGATCTACTGCTCCATGTGGTAATACCTTTATCACTCTATATGGTCCTATCCATTTAGGTGCCAATTTGGTTGAAATTCCTAGAATTTGATGCACCAGAATCAAGGATCCTTCCTGTACTTCATTGGACCTCACCATTCTCCTAATGAGAGGTTCAATTCCAATGGTTTTGGCTCCAAGTTCTCTTTTGATAATAAATTCGAATGGTGCTAGTGCCTCTTTTCCATATACTAAGAGAAATGTACTCTCCCCAGTGGTTCCCCTCTTTAAAGTTTTGAAAGCCCAAATTGCACTGATCAATGCTTGTGGCCAAAAGCTTTGATGATCAAAAGATAATTTGTGCAGCAACCCGATCAAAATCTTATTGGAGCTCTCTGCTTGGCCATTTGCCCTTGGATAGTAGGCACAAGATTTTTTATGGAAGACCTTGTACCTGTCAAATATAAATTGGAGCAGGTGATTTGCAAAATGTGTCTCCCTATCACTAGTGATTTCCAGTGGGCAACAAAATCTTGAGAAAATACGTTTATACAAAAACTTAGCTACTGTTAAAGCCGTGCAGTCCATAGTAGCTTTAGCCTCTATCCATTTAGTTTCATAACATGTGGCCATCAAAATATACTTCTTACCCCCAGGTTGACCAGTTGGACTAATTGGTCCTATGAAATCAAGACCCCATCGTTCAAATGGGAGCCATATTGTGGATATGACTAATGGTTGGAAATTCAATCTGGTTGTTGTAGGAGCACATCTTTGGCAAATGTGGCATTCTTTAGAAAACTTGATCGCATCCTTGAAAATATGAGGCCACCATAGTCCTTTGTGGATGATTCTGTGAACCAATTCTTCCCCCTTTAGATGCCCTTCACTGTGTGCAGCCTCTAGAAAAAGATTTACCTCCTCCGCATAAACACACTTTCTCAAGATACCATCCTGACAATATCTATATAAACTTCCACTTATAAGTGAGTATGCTTTGGTTTTAAGGAGCAATCTTCTCTTTTCTATAAGTGTCAAGTGTTATGGGAGTTTTCTAGTAGTGAGAAAATGGAGAATTCTATCATACCAATCAGTCTAAGTTGCTACTAAGAAGAGATTACTATCCACCAATTCATCATTAATACCTACTGCCTTCTCGCTCATCGCGGTCCTGGATACTTGATCTGCCATGTAGTGCTCTCTTCGTGGCTTAATATGAATATCAAACTTGAATTCTTGAGACAAGAGTAACCATCTCCAAACCCTTCCAGCCACCCTAGGTTTGTTTATCAAGTACTTCAAGGGCTGATGGTCAGATATGACTATAAAATGTAGACCAAGAAGGTAATGCCAAAAATTTTGAAGAGCAAATACGATAGCCAATCCTTCGCTTTCGATCATACTATAGTTCCTTTCTTCCTTGGTGAGTAGTCTACTGGCATAGGAGATAGGTCTATCAACCATGTGTGATGAAGGTTGAGCTAGAACCGCACCAATAGCATGAAGACTGGCATCTGTATGCACATGAAACTCCAATGAACAGTTAGGAACACTTAAAAGTGGAGCAGTACATAACCTCAATTTTAGTTCACAAAATGCTTTCTGAGCTTCAGCACTCCATGAAAAAGGAACCTTTTTTACTGGTAAGCCTTGATAAGGGCTTAGCTATTTCTGAATACATTTGTATGAATCTTCTATGGTATCCTGCATGGCCCAAAAAACTTTGCACTTCCTTTGGGAATCGTGGAATAGGCATGGAAAGGATAGTAGTAACCTTTGCAGGATCCATCGTTACCCCTTCAGCAGATACTATGTGACCAAGAACAGTGCCCTTAGTGACCAAAAGGTGACATTTAGTAGGGTTTAGCTTCAAACTTGTTCTGAGACATTGCTCAAAGATTTCCTTTAGATTTTCCAAATGGTCATGGAAATCTTGAACTGCTGCTCCTCTATCTGTTCCTGAAAATACTAAAAAATCATCCATAAAAATGCACAGGAAGGTTGTTAACCACTTGCCCAATATCAAATACATTGTTCTATTAAATGAAGCTCGTGCATTCTTCAAGCCAAAAGCCATGCGGGTATAGTAATTTCCAACTTTACTGCCTCTGCATACTTTGGATTGGGTCGATACGGCCTACTTCTTGCAGGTGCCGCTCCCTCAACTAAGGGTATTCAGTGTAATCCAAGCTCCTCTAGTATTCCTGTTAGATCTTTGTAGGGCCATGTGAAGACATTTTTGTAAGCAAAAAGTAAAGAAGTTACCTTCTGTAGTAAATGGGGATAATGCCATAGCCAAGAGCCAAAGCGGAATACTTGAGGATTCTCTTCATCCCCTAAATTTACTTCTTGAACCAGTGTTTTAGGACTAGTCTTACTTGAGAAATCATTTCCAGTGTATGCAGGAGTGGAATTAAGCTTATATTCTGCAATATGTTCTCTAGTCCATCCTTGAGGTATATCCGAAAAGGGGAGATCTTCTCTGCATTCAGGCTCATAACCTTCCCTTTCTAAAATTTCTATATTTGTTGCCCCTTCAATGTTTGTACTCAAGTGCAAAACTCTCATCCTCTACTTCCTTGTGAACTTCATGTCCCTTTCGTGCAACTCTTTGCTCTACAACTCCTTCCTCTATTTCATTGATTTCCACCGTGGAACACTATGTACATTCCATCATCCAATTCAATAATGTATCATCTTCTTGGGGTAAAGAGGGCATTACCTGAGTGTCCACAGTATACCCAGTAGTTTTCCCTGAGTCGAATCCTTCTTCCAAATGTAGCTGCAGTTGGCTATTGGTGTTTGTTGAAATCAATAGCTTGTTTTCTCCCCAATCTTGCAAAACTTTTGCTTGCCTTTGCCAAGGTCGCCCGAGGAGTAATGGGTAAGAAGTCTCGTGCAGAAGTGCAAGAACAACAAAATCTAGAATGAAGTGACAACCTTGTACTATCATTAGTACCTTTTCAATAATGCCAACTAGCGCAACTCGATGTTGATCTGCTAGGGTAATTGTGAATGGTGCCATCTTGGTGGGGTTCAAATTCAGTTTCCTCATTGTGAAATCTGGCTTCAAATTAATGCCACAGCCTCCATCTATGATCACACTTGTGAGAGCTTCATTCTTTATGAAAACAGATAACCTTGATCTTTGGTAGTCCGCTAGGGGTGCAGGGGGAAAATCAACCATGAAACCATCTATGCTAGGTGGCTGGCTCAAGTGAGCAGAGTGTATAATTTTTAATAAGTCACTTTTATTTTTGAATTCATCTTTATGAGTTCGTACAGACTAACATTGTGATGAATATTTTTGAACATCTGCTCAATGTTTACCTCATGTGTGTCTTCTTGCAAACTCGTTGGTTGGTCCCTTAATGAAGTAGCCATCTTTTCATAAGCTCCTTCAATGTCTGCTTGGCCCTTCCACCCAACCTTCTTTTCCTCCTCTTTATCATGGAGTCCTTGTTGTTCCTCTCTACGAATTGTTGCTGCTTCTCTGGCTCTAGTCATCATGGGCATTGGAGAGGATGAAACAGCATAAGAGTGAGTGGTCATACATTCTTCTTGTGGAGAGACTGCAATCATGTGGATTGGAGCAGGACGGCTTCTTCAGCAATCTTTGGTGTAGTGATCCTTAGCCTATGGACAATGCTGACAAGGAGGTGCATCTTCTAGAAGGGAACACCTATTTTGCATATGCCCTTACTCACCACAGCGATAACATATCAATGGCCTATTATATCTAGGCTTCATTGTACGATTCTCCTCTCTAATAGGTGCATTTGAAGTACTAGCATAATATGAATCCAGAGCTTGAGGGTTACCTCGCTGCTATGTACCCTTGAGGTAGTAACAGTCTCTAGCTTCATGGCCGTCCTTTCCACAAAATTGACAGCTTACTTTGCTAGGACAATTAGCATTGGAATGTCCATTTTTGTTACATATTATGCACCAAATTGCCTTCTTATATCCTGAGTGGTCCGCAAATCTTCTAACTCACGGCGAAGTTGGGCTACTTCTTCATCAGTGCGATGCACTGGTGGCAAGACCTTCTCTTCTTGGTGATTTTGTTGCATTCTCAATGCCTCAAGTTCTTTCCTTTGTTACCCAATAGGGTCTAGTTCTGCAACATAATTTGGTTGTGAATCCCCTTCAAAATGTTGCCTAGCTTCTTCAATGCGTGATGATGCTGCAACAAAATCATTGAGGGTTGCATCCAATCTAAGACACTCACGTAGCTTCTGCTGAGATGACTTGGGAAGAGCTTTTTCTATCCATTTTTTAACCAAGAAATCACCTAGAGCATGTGGCATACATGCAACAAGTGCTTTTTCCTAGTGTGAAGTTCATGAAAGGATTTACCTTATCTTAGCCTTAGGTTCTCTAGCTTGTCTAGAGCCCTTTTTGAGGAGTCACGTGGTCAAAAAGTCTGTGAGAAATCTGCCTCCAGAGCCTCCCATGTAGCAAAATGGCCATCTTCATATTGACTGTACCATTTGTTAGCAAGGCCTTGCAATGTGGATGGGAAGAGTACCAACATTGCATCCTCTCTATTCTCCAGACCTTGTCCACGGCATAGGGAGATGAATCTCCTCACATGATCATCACCATCCTCATAATCTTGTCCCTTGAAGGTAGGGAACTAGCTGACTTTTTAAGGCTCCCTCGTTCACGAAGACGCTCCTTATCTGCTCGCGTATGGGTCATGTACCTACTTGCAAGATGCAATAGGGCAAAAATGATGGAAAAGGACTATTAACTATGCTCAGGGCCTCTCACAGAAATGCAAGTGTCCCATCGGGCATGCCAAACTGTAGAGGTACTGGGGTATCCACTTTTAACAAGAGCAGAAAATATGCACTCCGAGTACTTCGCCTACTCAAGGGAGGTCCTCCTTAGGGAAGTATACTCTTTAACATTTCTATGAGCAGGCAGATTGCAATACTTGTAGAGTAAATGTAGACACTCAAAGAGAAGACCAATGACAATGGCAATAGTAAAGGACGAAACCACTCCTTAGTTCACACAGATGATTACAATATAGGCCAAAGAAATGCTCAAAAGTTGATGCTCTAGGCTAACATGCCACTCTAGAACTAAACAACATCAATACAAGAGATTCATCCAATCCATACAATGATCACAACTAGATGCAGAGTGGTACTGATGAGTACAAAGTGTGAAGACTTGCTCTAAGGGGAAGAGCACAAAAATACCACTAACACCAAAAATACCACTGACTCACAATGAATGACAAAACCAAGCCACTTCCTTCACACTATAGTGCTATTAGCCCTCCAGTGGGAAGCCCACACTTTGTATCCTCACCAGTGAGTGACTTCCTACAGTAGGCTTGTAGCCACAGAGTGCAAAGAGAGGACCCTTGTACGTACGTATGTATATGTGTATATCAGATGAGCACAAGTCCATTGCTTTCATATGCTCCAATAGGTCAAGAGGGCCTTGCCGATTCCTCATGTCCACTGATCATGTGCCGATTGATTGTCCAAAATTGAAGGGGTAGATCAAATATGCCACCAGTCTTGAATTGCATCCTCAAGAATAGGCAGTCGTCACGGCAACAGTCATTTCTCCACTTTCCCTTTTACCACTTACACTTTTACTGCCACTTTTGCATGCAAGCTGAGATCCTCATTACGTGCCGCCCGTGCTATTGGAATGACCCATTGAGTGTGAGATGGTGGGTGGTGCGGATGGAGGGATGGTGGGATGGAGGGTTGATTTTAACCCCACCAATCCAAGAGCTTAATGAATTCCTTAATTGGAAGAGTCATCTTCTTCATACTTGAAAAGCACAATTGTAACAATATCAAAAGAAATTTTGCCAATGGAATTGGATTCTCTTTGGATAGTCATCTAGTCTTTATCAAGCATGGGTGTGGAGAGAGGATGGGAGCGGAGGTAGTGGAGATGGAGGGGGGAAAGAAGGAGGTGGGTGTGGGGGCTGTGGGCAAAAAGATGAGGGAGTGGTGGGGGAAAAGATGAGGGGGTGGAGGGGGAGGTGGAGATGGTGGTGGAGGTGGGTATGGGGGCTGTGGAGGAAAAGATGAAGGAGTGGTGGGGAAAAAGATGAGGGGGTGGTGGGGGAAAAGATGAGGGGTTGGAGGGGGAGGTGGAGATGGTGGTGGGGGTGGGTGTGGGGGTTGTGGGGGAAAAGATGAGGGGGTGGAGGGGGAGGTGGAGATGGTGGTGGGGGTGGGTGTGGGGGTCGTGGGCGAAAAGATGAGGGGGTGGAGGGGGAGGTGGAGATGGTGGCGGGGGTGGGTGTGGGGGTTGTGCGGGAAAAGATGAGGGGGTGGAGGGGGAGGTGGAGATGGTGGTGGGGGTGGGTGTGGGGGTTGTGGGGGAAAAGATGAGGGGGTAAAGGGGGAGGTGGAGATGGTGGTGGGGGTGTCTGTGGGGGTTGTGGGGGAAAAGATGAGGGGGTGGAGGGGGAGGTGGAGGTGGTGGTGGAGGTGGGTGTGGGGGTTGTGGGGGAGAAGATGAGGGGGTGGAGGGGGAGGTGGAGATGGTAGTGGGGGTGGGTGCGGGGGTTGTGGGGGAAAATATGAGGGGGTGAAGGGGGAGGTGGAGATGGTGGTGGGGGTGGGTGTGGGGGTCGTGGGGGAAAATATGAAGGGGTGGAGGGGGAGGTGGATATGGTGGTGTGGGTGGGTGTGGGGGTTGTGGGAGGAAAGATGAGGGGGTGGAGGGGGAGGTGGAGATGGTAGTGGGGGTGGGTGAGGGGGTTGTGGGGGTGGAGGGGGAGGTGGAGATGGTGGTGGGGGTGGGTGTGGAGGTTGTGGGGGAAACGATGAGGGGGTGGAGGGGGAGGTGCAGATGGTGGTGGGGGTGGGTGTGGGGGTTGTAGGGGAAAAGATGAGGGGGTGGAGGGGGAGGTGGAGATGGTGGTGGAGGTGGGTGTGGGGGTGTGGGGGAAAAGATGAGGGGGTGGAGGGGAAGGTGGAGATGGTGGTGGGGGTGTGTGCACGGGTTGTGGGGGAAAAGATGAGGGGGTGGAGGGGGAGGTGGAGATGGTGGTGGGGGTGGGTGTGGGTGTGGGGGTTGTGGGGGAAAAGATGAGGGGGTGGAGGGGGAGGTGGATATGGTGGTGGGGGAGAGAGGAGGGGAGTGTCGGGTTGGAGGGGGTTGCGGGGGGGGGGGGGGGGGGGGGCGAGGAGAGAGAGAGAGAGAGAGAGAGAGAGAGAGAGAGAGAGAGAGAGAGAGAGAGAGAGAGAGAGAGAGAGATGGATGGTCTGCGCACTACGTATCCCAACCGATCTGACTAAAACACTTGATAAGGAAGGTTTTGTCATGGCTTCGATACATTTTTCTTTAAATACCGATGGCCTTTACTGCTTGGTAAACAAGTATGCCCACCTTAGATTGACTCGAGGACTTGTGTTGCCAAATATCTAGGAACAAATTATGATTATAATGTTTGCACACAATACAAACACCTTCTTATAGACTAGCTCGGACTTCAAGATCTTCTTTTGGAACTACTTATAAACTTTTCGTGTGGTTTCTAGGATCTAGAATAAGGTATGCAAAATCCACATTGGGGTCCGTGGTCGCTGTTTTGTCCGAATGAGACACCCGGTCTATCTGAGCAATGAGTTTGAAAAGCTTTATGTCCAGTATGAAACAAGGGGAGAGCAGGGGTGGTGGGAGAGAAGAGGTGAAGGGTTGGGGACTGCACAGGGGGTGGGGGCTGCGGGCTCTACGGGTGGGGGAGGGAGGGACTGGCGGGGTGGGGGAAAGAGGGACAGGGGGCGGGGATTGCGGGGGGAGAGAGAGAGAGAGAGAGAGAGAGAGAGAGAGAGAGAGAGAGAGAGAGAGAGAGAGAGAGAGAGAGAGAGAGAGAGAGAGAGAGAGAGAGAGAAAGAGAGAGAGCGAGAGAGAGAGAGAGAGAGAAAGGAGGCGGGGGCGGAGTGCTGCAGAGTGCAGGTGGAGGGGGCATCGGGGAACGTGGGGAGAAATAGGTGGGGGCTGCAAGAGAGAGAGAGAGAGAGAGAGAGAGAGAGAGAGAGAGAGAGAGAGAGAGAGAGAGAGAGAGAGAGAGAGAGAGAGTTCTGCGTGCTACACACATGTTGATAAGCATGGCTTTAGTTCTTCGAAGCTCAAGTGATGAATTTATGGACATGCTCATTCTCGGGATATTTAAACTTCGAGAATTGGTGTGGGAATGTAAGAATTAAATTCATAGCTTGATGAATCCTCTTTTCTTGATTCTCAGGTTTAGAGCTCGGGTGTGGTTGAACATCATTGCAGGATACGTAAGAAGATGTACCATCGTAATGGAGAGAGAGCTTTCTTCAAATGGTAAAGGTTTCGAGAACAATGCCCGCTTGCATTACTGAGGAACTATACCGTTGATCATAGCAAATTTAGAACAACTCTTAATCCTTTGAGAAATAATAGCACCATTGATTACTGATGATCAAGGCTCGAATCTTGCCTTTCTCCACGGAAAGAAACTATTCCCCATTTATTTGTACTATACAATAATATGAAGAACGATATCCAGCAGAATATGAAACCGCCTTGCTATGTTGGTCACAGGAAGGTTCCCTTGACTATTTGGTCGCGGGATCGAGTCTTGTATCTCAGTCCTGACTACTTGAAAATGGCGGTGACTATTTTGATATCTACAAGTTTTGGAAGAAGCCTTGTGACACATTGTCTCCATCCGTTAGGCTTATTGCTTAAAGCAACGTGTGCTCCAGGGACACTCATCCAAGTTCGAGTGTCGCCATTGCATCTTACGATGCATTGACAGAGCTTATTTTGTGTCCAAGATAATTTCGATTGCAAAAGGTACACGTAGCCTTTTGCTTCCTTACTCTCCCATGCATCGCTCTGAGGATGTGCGCAGATAGAAAATTAACAAAAACGGAGGTATCTATCGCCTAGATCGGGTCCGGTAGCTTGTAGCATACAGTACACGATTTAGAGTTGATGAGATCTAAACCCACGGATGGCAGGAGTCTCTGATTGCCAGAATCAGAAATCTTTTGTTTCTCTTAGCATTGCTCAGAACGGATCAGATTCACGCAATGTAAATAATAAAGAAAATTTCGAACAAAATAGAGAATGTTCTAGCAACATGAACGGTGTACGCCATTGATTAGTCCCGGGTTCAATTTCCACACTTTGCATGCATGCAATGAAGTGTAAATCAATAGTACTTTTGCGACTCCCAATCTCGGGGTCACCCATGATTCACCAAAACAATTCGAGGGTAGATATTCATCAGGTACACGTAGATAATGAGAAGAAGAAGCCCGAGAATTCTCCAAGAGAGCCATTAACTAATGAAGATGATGATCATGTGGAGATCTCCATGGGAGATTGAGAAGAAGGTGAATGCCCCTCACAAGGTCTCCATGGGAGCTTTCCTAGAGCTCTGATACCAATGCCACAACCTAAGGATTATGTCCACCACGTGCCAGAGAGATGACTCTCCTCCCAACCTTATGCATATATATATAGCTGCTTGAATCAACGAGGACCACAAATGTAACTAGAGTCCACAAGTGCATGTGGAATCTCCTCCACTTCTTTCATATATTCCACTAGAGTCTATTAGTGGTTGGAGTGATCCGACCACTACTTTAGTACCTTCCACTAGAGTCCACTAGCCGTTGGTGTACTCGCCTCTCGAGTTAAGTCCACTAGACTCAAGTTAACTCAGCTTAACTTGAGTTCGGAGGCTCTAGAGTTCCTTGGGCAAAACTCTCTCCCCATGCTCCCCATGGGGGTTGAACCCAAGTGCTGCTCCTTCACAACCTTGAGAATTAACCACTAGGCTAAGTGGATTACTTGTTTAAGAGAGCACATGAACTTATAAATAAATCTAGTCTCGAGAACTTTGGCCATACACATGAGTGACTAAACGGTGTCCGATTTTAGATCTCTCTCAACCGTTCAGAACCTTAGATCATAGACTTACTTTATTACAGTTTCTCTCATAGTCACATAAGAGAGGAACATAGGTGGAAAACTAAAATCAAGGATGCACAAGTCTTTTATGTGAGTACTCAAAGGGGGAAAGGAAGATGAGGACAAAGCAGGGGCAAAGGAAAGTTTGGAGAAAGGCAAGGCCATTCAAGAGATCAAGGACATAACTAAGGCACCTCATTACAAAGAGGTAGAGGAAGATGATGAAGGCATCAACAAAATACGAATCAAGATGGAGAAGTGTGGTTTATATGTGGAAAGTTCGTCCACTATGTTAGAGATTGCTAGAAAGAAGGAAACCAAAGGAGCTATAATCAAATTTCTTTATAAAATAGCCAAGGTAATTATGCTTCTACAAGTTTAGAAAATGAGAATCTCTTCATGAAGCAAATGAATGGGAATCCAAGTAAAGTAGA
This sequence comes from Ceratopteris richardii, assembly GCA_020310875.1. NCBI lineage: Eukaryota > Viridiplantae > Streptophyta > Polypodiopsida > Polypodiales > Pteridaceae > Ceratopteris > Ceratopteris richardii. Next base: position 174,625,695 of record CM035420.1, on the reverse strand, counting down.
TAACAATTGGTATATCTAAACTAGATGTAGCAACCACATGAGTTGCGATGCTTCTTGGTTCACTAATCTACATGCCTCGAAAGCTAAAGTACATGTAGAAATAGTTGATGGTACAACTCATGATGTCTCCCATGTTGGAGATGTAGCTTTAGATGAGGAGGAAGGAAGATGTCTCAAGGATGTCTTGCATGTGCCTACCATGACAAAGAACTTGGTGTCTCTAGGGAAAATGGTTGAAAGAGGCTACCAACAAAGGTTCAAAAAAGGTGGATGCTTTGTGGACAACCCTAAGCAATTATAAAAGTTCATAGAAAGAGGAAGGAATCAAGAAAGATTTTTGATTTTGGAGGTAAACTCTCATTCCACTCAACATGTGTTCATAACCTAACACCCATTGGAGTTGATACATAGAGACATGGGGGCCAACTAAAGAGGAATCCATTAGAGGTAACAACTACTTTGTCAATTTTACTGATGATTGCAAAATGATGGTTTGGTCTTATTTCATCAAACAAAAACCAGATGTCTTTACATGTTTCAAAGCACTGAAGGTCTGTAAGAGGGGGAGAATTTCTCTCCAATGATTTTTCTGATTTTTTATGGTATCCAGGCATCAAAAGGAACCTAACATATTGGCACATCCCCAAAAAAATAGGTTAAAAGAGAGAAAGAGTAGATACATTGTAGAGATTGCTAGAGCAATGCTTAATGAGATGAGTGAACCTAACATGTTTTGGAGTGATGCCATAAATACAACCATGTACCTTATGCATAGGGAACCTACCTTAGAGATCCATGTAAACTATTTGTATGTGATTGTTATGTACATGTCCAAATGAATTGAGGCATAACCTACAACCAAGTGAAAAAAAGTGTGTGTTTATAGGATATTCCAATGATCATAAAGGTTACAAGTGCTTCAACCCAAACACAAAGGTTACAAGGCCTTATCATTACAAGTAATGATACAAAAGGCATTTGGAGAGATGAATACAAAGCTTGGAAAGGAGTTAGGATCTATCAATTATATTCTTTACCTAGTTGAGAGTTGGACCAATGAAAGAAATCCTAATAGCCCAAGATGCCATACAAAGATCACAATGGGCCATTCCCTAAGCCACCTCAACAAAGTCCTCCAATTTCGGAGGCTTATTTGTATAGAAAGATGGTTCAAATATTTTAGGTGCAAAACTCTCTCTCAAAACTAGCTTGTATCCTCAATTCTTTTTGTGTCATCTTGTTGGTTCTTTAGTTCATTTAAAGTGTCCAATAGGTTGTGGATTCATAATAAGAAAGCCCCTTGCATAATCTATCCCTTTGTTTGCGTGTTTGTATTTTTGAGTAGGCATATCTATGTGTGTGTGCAGGCAATGATGCAACTCTCTACCCTTGAGTTGTTAGCATTGGTTCTCCCTCATTATTCGTCCATTTGATGAAGTCTTATGAGTTCTTGGATAGCAATGAGATCTAGATTTAAGCACACCAAGTCCATAGAGAGTTTTCTAAGTAATATGGGGGATATCTTGACTTTAGTGAAGTGTGATGATTAATATCTCTCTTCATGTGACTTTGTTGGAGCTAGTTTGCTCTAAGTTGTAAGGGCTGATTTGCCTTCCCCATTTATCCATTTTCTTGGAGTTTGGTATTGTTTGAGTGATCTAATTTTGTCCAAGTTTGAAATTCATTTTATGTTTAGTCTTCAGGAAATTCTTTTGTAAGTGAAGGGATCCATTTGGAGTATGATTTCTTTTTTCTTTTGGGAAAGCTCATGGTGTGTACTACAAGTGTACAAAAGCTCACTATATTTTTTTGAATATGCTTTAAGAAAGAGACATTCTAGTGTGCAGAGGTCAAAGAGGAGATCACACACCCTTTGTCATTGCATAAGGGTTGAGATACTTCGCCCAACAATTTAAAATAGTAACAGATTCCTAAAGGAATTTTTGCGTCTTGCAAAGAACCACAAAACAAATTTCATGCTTTTGGTTCACTATTTTCCATTTATAGTTTCTTATTTTGAGATTCACTAGGATATTTTGTTTCTTATAAATAAATCAATAAATATAGCCAAACAATAAATTGAGATTACTTTAGAATATAGAAATAATGACATCCTCTCACTGAAAATACGTTTACATACATGGTAAAAGTATAGTGTTTTTCTAAGTTCATTGAGAAGATCTAACTTATGACTTATGTTGAAAGTTATGCTTTTTCTTTTAAGAAAATTTCAATCAAAAAGTGATAAATTAGTAAATTTACCTTTTGAATTGTCTCAATTGATTCTATGGTTCTCTTTTAAGTCATAAATATAGTACTTATTTGCTAAAATATCCTTGTGACTACTAAATAATTTAAGCGTTTCATAAATTATACTCACTATGTATTTAATATCTTTCATTGTAATGATATTACAAAAGATGGTTGATTTTAAGGAAAATTTTATTCCTGTTATAAATTATTCATACAAAAAATGATAATGAACTATGAAGAAAGGCCCATTGGAATTTATTTTAGATTTGAGCAATAACTTGGAAACTTAATGGGCTTTCTCATGAATTCATTAAAATTATAACGCTCTAAATTTACATATTAAGTTAGAATTTTGATCATATTTCATTGTTCCCATGAAAAGGATAACATATGATGCATTTTCATGATAATTATTCAATTTTACTTAAGTTTACTAAATCACTAGGAAATTAGGTGAACCCTACATGGGAATTTTAAGGATTCCTTGCTTTTAGGTATAAGTCTTAATCTTGTACTTGCTTAAGGGGAAAACGTGCATATAATAAACCACTTCTAGTAAGCTAAGGTACACATGTTCTTTACGACGAGCTACACCCATCTCTATATTTTTCATAGAGAGAGGGGTAGATCGAGAGAAATTTCAATTTTGACATCATCAAATCCATTAATCAAGGAGAAAAAAAAATTGAACTTTTTGAAATATTTTCCTTTTTAGAGATTCTTAATCCAAATTGCCCATACTTTTATATTAATGTCAATAGTTACGTTTTTAACTTATTCCTTCTTGAGAACACTAAGAAACACATAATTTTGAATACATCAAGAACTTAAGCTCCGCATCTAAGAACAATTAATGATACTTTTAAAATTCATAAATTCAAAATAAAATGTATCGCATATCCCTTTAGAACCACGATTCGGATACTATTTAAAGCTTTGCAAATGTTATTGTTAGTTTGACTTTCTCATTATAAAAAAATGAATTCTTGTATCCACCGGATTTTAGTCTCAATTAAAACTTGCTTTAAAGTAAACTGAGCGGATTAGTAGAAAATTAGACAGTAAGAAAGAGGAAAAGTAACCACTATTCAACTTCATGCGGAATCCTTTTTCCTATTGGTCCATTATTTTCAAAACAAGCACTCTTCATTGTTTGATTCCAATTGACTAGCTCATCCAACTCAAGGGTTCTACGAACCCACTTTTAGATACTACTGCTCTCTCGACAAGAGGAAAACGGGTGTCCAATGTATACAATTTGTTTGAAGCATATTTTGTAGGGCACAACATATTTTCTCGGCTCTAGCATTAGCCAAAATGCCAGGATGAATTAATGGACAAAAGCTAACTAACCTTTTCCGATTTGAAGATTCACCAAAATTTAAAATCTTCAGTATTAACAAATTATTGCTCTTTACTGAGAAAAATTTTATGTTTTCCTCCTCGAATCACGAAATGATTCAAATATTCTAAGTTCTCCTTGAATTACGAAACAAATATCAGTCTAATGTAAAGTTTAAAATGCTTAAATATTCTAATGTTTTTAAATTCTGTTATTATTTAATTATCCTTCGGTTTTCAGGGTTTCTTGGTCTATATGGGTAGCTATCATATGAAATAAATGACGAGGATTATTGGTCAAAGAATAAATATGCTCTTTTTCAAGACGAGATATGTAGCATTGTACCTTTCTCAATCTATTTATTTATTAATGTAGATTATTTGGATACGTTATCTGTTCAACTTTGCATTGAATTATCTAAATAATGAGTAGTTTTATTACATCAAAGAAATGAGATTAATTAAAATACCATCTTGTTTATTTATACACAATGAGAGCGAATTAGCTTACCTGAAACGTACTCGGAATAAAAAAGAAAAAAGAATGATAATAAAATTAACAGATCTAGAATTATATGCAACATCGTGAACCGTTAATATAACTCCTGGATCCAAGGAAACATTTTGATTACGCATGTTTTCTTTTTAAGAGATTCATTATTCAGCACAGTTGGGCTAACTGTATTCAAATACGATTGTTATACCTAGAAAGCGTCCGTCGAATAGTTTTCAGGTCACAGTAAGAACTGTCGAGGACATAACGAACATCATGACGCTTTTCTTTCATATTTGATCGACAACTCATTAGAGGCATTTGATCTAAATCCTGCCCATTTATCAGTCCAGGCTTGTTGCTATCACTTTTTTTTGTTTCGTTTTTGAGAAGATGTGAATGTCCTTTTAGAGGCAGTTATCTCGCTGATGAGAACCAGCTTATGGCCTTCACTCTCTATGCGATAGTGAAGCTACAAGATAGTGGTTTCCAGACACGAAAAGAGATATTTTTTTATTTATAATGTTCTCTTTGATCTTAATCATCTAGAATGACAATCTATCAGAGTGATAATGTCCATAGATTTTCAATTATTTATTTCCCTTTTTATCACTTTATGTATTCAAAAGATAAATGAATTATGTCTTGACAAGCACACAGATCTCACCTGACAAGCTTGTGGAAAAAGAAAATAAACAAAAGGAACTCTATTTCTCTTTAAAGAAGAAAACAAAAATATATATTTTCCTTGTAGGATCAGAATTACGTGAATAGGTTGGAGAAGGATCTGATAGAGAATAGATAATGAAAAAGAAACAAACGAGATCATTTTTATTTTACTCTTACTACACATTGAGAACACACGTTTTACCAAGCTATGATTTACTTTCTTTGAACCTTTTCAATATTGTTAAGATTGACAAGTTTTAAGTGCTTATCTTGGATACACATATTACATAAGACAACATTACAAACGTTTTCAGGATATTACGAAGAAGATGAGATTTCATAGAAAATGACTTGATTGAAAAAGATATAATGATTTCAAACTTTTCATAAATGCGACCTAAATAAGTCCTTCAAAAGAAAACGTGCCATACGTCTCATACGTTATCAACAAATATCATTTCTTTCTGACGTTTTAATGCCATTTAAACTAATTTCCTATGAAAAGGATAACTATAATATTGTGACTTTATTTATTCAGATATAATTTTGTTTTTAATTCATATCACGTAAAGAATAATAAGTTGTAGCTTTTTAGTTCATTAATTCATATATCTTTTTAGACCAAGACCAGAATGAGGAATCCGATACTAATGAAAGACATATAGATAAGGTTCTTATTTCCACATTATGTAATAAGAAAGAAGGTTGTCGTAGTGATGACCTTTTTCTTCTCAACTAGACGTTTTCAATCATAAGGAGAAAATAGAAGAAATTTAGATCGAGTGTTAAAGAGGGAAAATAATCCTTTCATCCCCTTCCTGTGGAATGTATTTTGCTTTTAATTTTTTATTCTCAAAGCACATACTCTTCATTGTTTGAATGACGCAAAGCTATTTAGGAATCAATTCTGCCTTAGTCTTCTAGATATATATCTAATGAGCATTCTTTGGAGGGCACCTTCCATATTTTCCAACGCATGGCTTCTAATCATCTTCAAGAGGGCTCAGAAGCACCAAACCATCTCACTAAGTAGATGTTGCTTTCACTTTATTCGTTCATGTAGCGTAAGGGTTCTATGAACCCCTTCCCAAGTATTGGTTCTCTTTGGACAAGAGAAAAAAAGTTATCCAATCTTATTTCACTCCATTGAAACACATTTTGTATGGTGCAAAATATTTTTATGGGATCTAGAATTAGTCGAGACGCCACTATTAAGGCTCCCCCCCCCCCCCCCCCGAAAAATCCTTTATTATTATCTCCTCAAATCATTTAATGGATAAAGAATTTTAAGTTTCCTTGAACTAAGAAATAAAGATCAAATTAATTTATATGTTTAAGTGTTTATAAATTTTGAAAGGTTTTTTATTTTTGTAATTATTTATTAATTTGTTGAAGTCTTTCATCGACTACTTTGTTGAACAGACAAATTTACCAAATCATGATGTGCGATGAGATTATTGTGATAAATAAATAGCTATTATATTACATAGTGATGATCATCAATGGTTAAGAAACTAAAATATTTCTGTTCAAGAGGGAACATGTATCTCATATGTCTTCTCAACCTGTACGTTCATTAATGTAGTTTACTTGGATAATATATGTGTCGAAATTTGCATTACATTATCTACTTTATTCATACCTTTTTATATAAAAATGAGATTAATAAAAATACTTTGATGTTTATTCATATAAAATGAACGCGAATTAGAATATCTGGAAGCATATTCAATATATATAAGAAAACAATGATAAGAAAGTTTCATAGAACTAAAATCATATGAAACATAATAAGCCAACGCACTCTCGAAAATTAAGGAAACTCGTGGGTGTAAGGGAACACTTTGGTTACCTATGTTTTTTATCTCTTTCATCAGAGAGCTTGATGATTCCTGAGGGTTTGTCATATTGTGTTCAAATACAATCGTGATACATAGAAAGCATGCCTCGAATACTATCCGGGTGAAAACAAGATATTTCCCTGTCAAAAGAAACATCAGGAAGTTTCTTTTTCATATTGGAACGATAACTGATGAAGGATATTTGATAACAGTCCATGCCATCTATCAATCAGGGCTTGTTCTGTTTCACCTTTTTTTGTATAGTTTGGAAACATGTGAATGTCCTTTTACAATCAGGTATCTACATGAAAACCAGTCTCAGGCCTTCACTGTCCATGCGATATGCTTGAGGTGGGTACAAGAACTTTTGGTTGTGCGTTTACTCTTTTACTATTCATTTCGACGATAGGAAAGGGAACATGTGGAAAGGGGCATATTCTTCTTTTTCGAAGCTTCTATTGTAATGCAACCCCAACAAGATAGATTTGGCATCCCATCTCAAACGAATGACACTGATAGTGGCAATGAGGTCAATCATGTGTCCATATTTCATCGTACTTCTTTGTATAAAGTTAAAAAGAAAAAAAAAAAAAACAGTTTTCCTCTTTCTTATTCGTTCAGTGTAGCTTCTCTTCCTTGTAGTACTCCTGGAGAGCGAGAGACGCAGAGAGAGAGAGAGAGAGAGAGAGAGAGAGAGAGAGAGAGAGAGAGAAGATTGTCCGGAATGGAGCCTACGAGAATCTCTATCGCCGACATTGTGAACGAGAGTCTCGACGCTTTCCAGATGGTTTTTGTCTCCCTCTTCGATCTGAATTTAAGCTGATGGTCCCGACATCGTCTATACTGATGGAAACTAGTCTGGGAGGTCATGTTTTATGCGAAAGCATTTTCTGTTCATGAGCTATCTTGATGGTAAATCTTGATACGACATTATGATTCCGTATACACACACAGGCATATGCGAACGTGCGAACATCCCAAGATATGGCATCGAACGAAATCAATTGAGTGAGCACGATCTTGCTTTCATCTAAATGTGTGTATCTTTTTTTCATTGTGTGTACGTGTGCGTGACTTGCTGTGTAAGTATGTTTCTGCATATGCAGCGATTTCAAACTGTCTGATTATTCCAATAAAATGTGTTCTTAAGTTTACGAGAACTCATTCATCCATTGAGTATTTCTTGAAGATCAACGGATGAAGAATCTAAAAGTCATCTTAAAAAGTGTGTGAGTGAAACACTTAGGAAGTGTTTATAGTTCCAAACAAGTAAAATCTTTTGAGAAGTAGCCTTAAGAAAATCATTTTGATGTGTGTTGATCAAAGAAATGACTTAGTTCTTTTCTATATTCTACTTTGACTTAGTCCCACACTACCCGCGGCCTGAAAGGTTCACAAAAATGGGACCCGCAAGGTCGGCTATGAGCAACTCTTTTTCTCGAGTGGATCCACCTCAGAAGCTCCCATAAGTTCGCCCGGTTGCCGTTCCTCGAGATGCAGATAGAATCTGTATCTTCCATGGTTAGGATTCGGGGATCGATGAAGCTTGGGCGACAGTCTAAAGACGTGGGTAATGGGGCTGTGTATATATATATATGTGTGGGTTTAATAATATGCCTCTGCTTTGTGTGAAATCCACCTCATAAAACATCCTTTACAAGATACTTAAAAAAAATTTAACGAAACTAGGAACTGACAACTTATAAGGAAAACTAGAAGAATAACTAATCTATAATGGGAGTTTCTTGAATGCCAACAACATCGAGAAAAAAATTGATGGACGGATACATCAAATTTATTTCCAAATGAACATAACCATGATTTTGAACATGAAAATTTAGTTGTAAATGAACACAACCATATTTTTAAAGATTAAAATATTAAACCATATTTTAGAAGATTAAAATTTATTCGTGTAAAGAATGTGCTATGCAAAGCCCGTTCATGTGTAGTAGACCGTTTGGTTGGACATTCGCCTCTTGACGTGGAGGTTGTGGGTTAAAGCCTCCCTTCGGGTTGTTGGATATCTATGGGCCATGGGTTTTTGAGAGTCTAAAGGAACTTGAAGAACCCTTGGCATTTATTGAGAAACCCTTGGGAAGGTGTCTCCAAGACTATGATTTAAACCCTTGAGCTATTTGCATCTATTTACTCCGAGTTGAAGGTTTTTGAACCTTACGATTGATATTTTGTAAAGGTATGGTATTTAACCCTTGGGGAGGCCTTTCAAGCCTTGAGACTTGTATGCAAAAACTTGGGGGAAATCCTTTTAGAATTTTTGTGAGAGCTATGTGATTCCATGTGATTTCCAAGGTTAGAAGGCCTTGGATTAGAATCCATGTGGAGAGTGCAGAGAGAGATGGTGGACGCAATCTGAAGATGAATTGGTGCTGCTACAACGAGCTTCGCACCAGTCAACTGACACTTCATAGGTTGTTTGTAGACCCCTTGAGCTTCCTTAATCCACAAAAAAATAACCCAAATGTTTTGGAACAAGTATCTCAAAAGTTTGAGTCAAGACAGACTAGTTGCAACATGACTAGCTCCCAAAACTTGCTATTTTTGTACATACACCTGCTAGAAAAAACAAATAGTGCTCTTAAACTGGTAGGAATTAGAGAAATTCTTTTTGGACATAACAAATAGACTTAGCATGCTTCCTAATACAAGTAAAAAAACTTAAATTCATGAATGGAGCACTGAGAAAAAGTTTTAGCAAAATCTGGAAGACTCCTTCCATTTTTCGGCTCTGCAGAGATAGATGAGTGAGCAATAAAATGCTGATTTCGCACAAATGGTAACTCCAATGGACAAGAATTTTTGTGATCACAAACTAGAATTAGAGAAATATTCATTGCACTTTAAAACTTGGAAAAAGGATACATATAGCATGAGATATGAGCTTCTAAAGTTAGTGTTCTAAGTGAGTATAACAAAGAACAAATCAGAGAAGGAGTAAATGATGAATCTGATAAAAACCTCGTTGGCAATGGATTCTTTCAAAATGGGAGTAGAATGATAGAGCTATGGAGTAAGCTCTTCAATCTCTACAAATGGGCACAAATAAAGCAGTAGTTTGGTGACTTTCTTCTTGCTCTTTTTATAGCTACTTTTGGAGGTACTTTTGAATTTGAATTCAAATGACTTCACCAAAAGTGATGCTAGGAATGAGGAAATATTCCCTCAGCTAATGGTTTCATGGTTTTCGGTAGTTGGAGCCACTAATTGGCTTTCTACATCATGGATGACTTAAACCATTCTTTCGTTTACAACTACAAGAGATAAAATGTATTCTTTTACAAGAGGTTTTCATATGTCTACACATATGACAACAAATGAACATCATATCAAGCATTTAGGCTTGGGTAAAATGCACCAACAGAGAGTACATTTGGAAAGCTCTCCTCACATTTCCTTTCTTTGCCTTGAGTTATATATATGGGTGTAATTTTTTGGCTGGATACATACATATCTCATCCCTTGTGAGGTTCGTGTTGTGAAGGTATGATCTATTGCCCTTGCCATCTTTCTTAGTTGTGTTATAGTTCAAGAAGAACTATCCAACATAACATCACCTATGTGCATGATATCATAAAGTCTCATAACGATCTTCCCCCTTATAACACTAATCTATATCATGACTAACATGGTTTCATTCTCATTTTAAGTAGAAGCCTATTTATATTTCCCTTCATATGATGAGGTGCTCTTGTCACTAGGATAGTAGTCCCTTGCATGGTGGCCATACTTTCCTCATATGTAACATTCATCTAAGTTAATCCTCATTGAGTTTGATTATACATTTATTGTCTTTCTCTATACTTAATGCCTCCTCTTGATGAAGAAATCTCTCCATGGATCCTGATTTGAGTCTCCATATGTTCCTCTTCCTTGTCTTCATCTACCTCTACCTTGTTTGATCACTTTACCTCTTTCTTTACTTGAATAGATTTATTGTGTATCATTGTCGTTTGCCTTTGAGCCTCCAACCTTCATCTCCTCAATCATAATTAGGGCCACTAATTACTCAAAGCTTAGGAGATTATCTCTCATATGAAGAAGTGGTGAAAAACTTCCACTTATTAACATAATTAAGTCATTTAATGTATATGTAACTAGGTCATTATCATCTATGTGACGATCTGTGGATGACAATTCATCACTTCTTCCTTCATCTTCAAAATTTAGTCATTGATGTGCCTACTAGGTGTCTTCCTCAAGTTATTTAGGTCATTGCAACATTGAATCTTCCTATCTTTTGTTGAAGTACACTATCTCCTCTATATGGTTTCCCACAATCTCATTTAATTGTCTGTCTTAAATATGTGCTATTAATTCATTATTAATATGTTGAGATAGGATGAAATTAGCCCTCATATCTCTTTTTCCATTCTCTTAAGATAGGATGAAATTAGCCCCTATATCACCCAATCTATGATTAGATTTTTGTTCTGGTAATAAGCCTCCATAAACCCTTGCCTACACAAAAGCTAGAAATTCTAAACTTTCATGGTTCGTAGTAATTCTTATCTAGCTTTTCAATCTATATTCTTTGTTATAACATGGTGTACTCTTATTTATCCGAGGCTTTTTGATTCAAGAAGAATTTCCACAATTATCAGATTTTCATTAGTACTTCAAAAGTAACAAAAGAGATTATGTACATGTCTTGCTTCTTCACTAGTAGACTTCCTTTGAGTTGTATATATGCCCTTTACCTCAAATCGGGAGCTTATGTTCTTCCATGGCCTTCAATAGATCCTTCAGATATTTGAATGTCTTTGTGTGAAACTTCTCTAATAACCGTGAAAGGAAATCTAAGTCTTCTCTATGCAACTTGAAGCATGAATGGCCGCACAATTTTACATATACGTTTCTTAAATCAAAACAATGAATCCCTATGTGCCTTTGAGATAAAACCAAGAGATTTTGGTCACTCAATCGAGGCTATGAAACCTTCATATATCAATCCGAAATACTTGCCTATACTTTGAGAACCAATGCGTTCAAGACATGCTACTTACTACCCTCACTAGCCATTCACGCATAGACCATTGTTTACTCTAGAATTGGAAAAGGATAATTTTAGAAGTTATGAGAGAGAGAGAGAGCAAAACAAAGAGAAATTTCATAGGAATGGAGGCTATGAGAATCTCGATTTGGCCGTCACATTGTGAACGAGAGTTCCAACGCAATCCATATGGGTTTACTTGCCATCTTCGATGTGACTTTAAGATCGTGGTCCATACATCGCCTCCCGTTTCTACAATTTAAGACGATGGTATCATGTAGTCTTGATCCTCACGATTTCGATCTTACCACCTTCTAATCAGTAGCGCTTTACAGGTGATGAATCCATAAACACACTCACGCACACATATGCGAACGTCCGAACATCTCAAAATATGCAAGCTGCGATTAAACGATTTGTTGCTTTCGTCGAAATGTCTGAATGTTTTTCATTATGTGTACGTGTGCATGACTTGCTCCATAAGGCTCTGTGTGCATATGCAGCAGTTTCCAACTGTAATATTATTCCAATTAAAATGTAGTCATGTATTTGTGTAAGCTTTGAGCTAGCTGCTTATAAGAATGCACGTTCGAATACTTGAATATCGGGAGAACGTTTCCCAACATGCACGAGGCCTCTTGTAGGTAAAAGCACACTTTCCCCACATGCTTACTTTTCTACTGAAGCACACCTACAAATGCGCAACATCGATGCTATCATATTGCGCATATCTTCGAATACGAAGAGGCTATCGCTTTTGGTTGTATGACATTACGCACGCCTACTAATTTCATGAAGGTCTTTCCTAAGTGTTACTAGATTTATAGTATCTATGAAGGTTCCCTGTAAACAGTCGTATTGAGAACACTGCATCCACGTACATATGGTGTCTCGAATTTGAGAAAGTAGCTCAATGTCATAGGTTATCAACATTATATGTAATGTTTTTCTTTAACGTTAAAGTTAGATCTTTATCCGAAACGATAAAAATGATTAACTTGACAAGTTTCTCAACTTTTGGTAAAACAGAAATTGAGCTTAATTTAACAATGTATGTTACTCCAAACCTTTTTCTAATGTTCAATGACATAATAATAAGATTTAATTTTTTTAGATGATATGAAATTTTCCAGTAATACCGATGGTTGAATAATGCAATCATATAAATATCTTAACCCGAAAGTTTTATGTATGGATACATTTCATAATGTAAATGCAATGCATGAAATAATTTTTTGCCTAGCCTATTATCAATGTTTATGCAACTAAAGGCATCACTATGGTTAGAACCGTAGTATCATCATGCATCCAAATGTAAATATTGTCTTCTATAATGAAAGCTGTAGGTCATAATTTTCAACTAATAGGAAAACAAAAACTAAAAAGAGAAACAAGATTTCTTATTATAATATGAAGAATCGATTAGCAGATATACATTTTCTTTTGACAATTATGTTCATGAAATGTTGGGGGTCTTTTTAATAAATTGTTTTTTTTGCAGAAACATCAAAATAAATATTGGAATGAGCCATATTAATACTATCAACGCGACCGGAAACTATAAATATGTCAATAATATCGTATTTGAAATAAAAGTACATATATTGCTAATGTGCCTTCAATATTATCAAAGTTCATATGAAAAGGTCTTTTAAGCCATAAAAGCATAGGCACATAAGTATTATTGCTTAATCTCGCTTATATCAACATTGAAACCATTAAATCCTATTTATAAAACTAACAATGATAATACTGCTGGTTTTTTATTTCCAAACCTACTTGCTCCAAGTGTAGAAACTTTTTTTTTTGTGTCTCATGATAATCTTGATCATCTTTGATTCGAGTAGATGTGGAAGATGTTGTACGTTAATTAAATCTTATAAAGGTGATAATGACTACGATTGGTGGACCACATTAAGATAAAGGTTAGAAATAAAGATCTACATTGTAATTCGGTGATATCCATGGAAGCTACAACAAAATTAGTGAGTTCATCTAGCAAACCCTCCGGGATTTTAGGTCAATTATGATTTATTTGTGAAGCACGTGGATCCATTTATTGTTTCATAACCTTAAATTATGTTAAATCTTTCTTGTATATCATTCTATGTGTTACAATGCATACTCTTATAGACATTTCAAAGATCCTAATGTATAGATGATAAAACAAAACCTTATTGGATTTAAAAATCTACAACTTCACTAGTCATGAAGCCTAAAATATGCGTGTGTGAGAAACCTATTTGTCCTCTTTAGTCAAAAATACATTCCGCAGCTTGAGTTAACAAGCGTGCATCATCTTCCTCTCATCGATTTACATATATAATAATATGGTAAAATTTAATCTCATTATAACTATATAGAATGTTACTAACAAACAATTTAATTTTTTCAACATTTAGTTACATCCTCTATATGTATTAATAGCACAAGCATTTCCCTCCACATCTTTCTGGCGTTATCTTTTAGAATCTTTATACGGAATATGATTGTTATATCTTTCTTTACCAACATTCTAGATTTTGGTCACGAATGAGGAACAAACTCAACCCTCCTATCCCTATATATAGATCAGAAGAACACGTAAATGCAATGAAGATAGATAGACATGCTTAAGGAGACACACACACACACACACAAACATAGACACACCCACACACACACACACACACACACACATATATATATATATATATATACATATATATATATATATATATATATATATATATATATATATATATATATATATATATATATATATATATATATATATATATATATATATATATATATATGTATGTATGTATGTATATATACACATATATATATATATATATATATATATATATATATATATATATATATATATATATATATATATATATATATATATGTATGTATGTATGTATGTATATATACACACACACACATATATATATATATATATATATATATATATATATATATATATATATATATATATATATATATATATATATATATATATATATATGTAATATATATATATATATATATATATATATATATATATATGTGTAATATATATATATATATATATATATATATATATATATATATATATGTGTGTGTGTGTGTGTGTGTGTGTGTGTGTGTGTGTGTGTAGAGAGAGAGGTGTTGAAACGCAACCTTCAAGCATACGAGCATATGATACTCATCTTGTGTGGACTCTTGAAGCATCAAAAAGCAAGGAGTCAAGCACGAGGGCTTGTATACCACATTTTAATTTTAATGCCCCTCAAATCTCTCAATAAATAGCCTATCACAAATAGGTACGATGAATCCTATTTTTAAGAAAAGAGCATCCTACCTTGTAGTGGGAATGTTTCCCAAGTTGTATATAGACCTCAGGTACTTTGAATTGAGATGATCGAACGTGTGTTATCACTTTTGTAGTCTCAATAAGCTAGTAAGACCCTTTCTTAGCAACGTCTCTACGTGATTGAGTGTTTTCTTTTCACTTTAGCTAGCCATAGCTCACACTCTATTTTGAAACTAAAAGTCCTCAATAGCTTTGAGTGTATAGATGATTGTCCTTTTTATATGTTCTCTATTTATTATAGTTCTCTAAATCTTCTTATCAAATTTGGTGTGTAAAGTGTATATATTTTGAGAGAAATCATACCTCGACTACATAGTGGTCTCGACATGTATGCCTAGTGAAGGAAGTTAGTAGGTTTTCTTGGAGCCATTGATTCTTATAGTGGAACCAATTTTGAGTGGGATCTCTAGGACATGAAAGGTTTTATAGTTTAGGTTGAGTGACCAAAAGTTTTTGGGTTCATCCAATAGAAAACCCACAATCAATGAATTGACCAAAGAGACGTATCTATGAGTATAGTTATGAGACCATTCAAGCTTCATGCTACGAAAGGAAGTCAAGAATTCTCCAATGAATGGTATGCACACAATTTCATTACACAAAGACACTCAAAGAGAATCAAATAAATCTATTGGAGTCTTTGGAGGAATAGGATCTCCTGACTTGAGTTCAAGGACATACATACAAACAAAGTGAATTCTCTTAGTGAAGAATCTAGGAATCTTTCATTTCTATTTTTACACAAATGGATTATAAATGTAAAGTTCTTAATTCAAATCAGTCTTCTTGCATCAGGAGACTTAGACACATACATTAGATTATAGAAGGTTGGAATATAGCACCTACATTGAGACACTAGATAAGAACAACTATTAGCCATGGAGGTTTAGGATTTCTAGCTTTCTCATGGGCAAGGTATTTATGGGGACTTGTTACTAGAGCACATGCCAAGCCTAGATCTGGGGACACATGCCAAGCCTAGATCTGGGGATAATCCAAATCTAGATTATTTGAGAATCCTTAGAGAATGGAATAAGAGATGCAAGAGGGTTATCTTCATCCTATCTCACGATATTAGTAATGTAATGATAGGGCACACTCAAGATCTACAAACTTCAATGAAAGTGTGTGAAACCCTAGAGAGCTTATAGTCAAGTTCAGAAAAAGGTAGGAAGATCTAGTTGAAAAATGAACTCAATAACTTATGGAAGACACCTCATAGCTACATGAGTAATTACATATGAAGATCAGGAGGTGAGTGATGCATTGGGATCTGTAGGCTATCACATAGATGATGATGACCAGGTTGGAATAAACTTGAATGGACTTAGGGATGATGAAAAATGGAAGGCTTTCACCACATTTGTATATGTCAAAGATAATCTTCCCATCTTTGAGCAATTAGTGGTATTAATGGGCATTGAATAAATTAACATTGGAGGGTCAAAGGAAAAGGATAATGAAGCCCAAGAATTTTCTATAGGTAAAGGTAGACAGAAAGGAAGAAATCAAGATTGATGTAGACAAATGCAAGGATGAGAGTCAACTAGAGAGTGCGATGAATAACAAGGTAGCAAGTTTGGTTTATCAAGAGGAAGATTCAAGT
Organism: Ceratopteris richardii; assembly: GCA_020310875.1. Classification (NCBI taxonomy): domain Eukaryota; kingdom Viridiplantae; phylum Streptophyta; class Polypodiopsida; order Polypodiales; family Pteridaceae; genus Ceratopteris; species Ceratopteris richardii. The sequence continues at coordinate 174,609,117 of CM035420.1, read as the reverse complement.
ATATAGGAAGAGCATGAAATTACCATCAAGCTTGAGACAACAACAACTCAGATGGATGTTATATATGTGGAGAATATGGCCACTATGAAAGGGATTTTCAGTATTCTTCTACTTCAAAGGAGAATGAAAGCATTTTATCCATGATGGAGAAGAGTGATCCCAAGACATAAGTGTCAAACATATGGTATATTGATAATGGATGTAGAAACAACTTGACCTCCAACAAGTACTTTTTCTCAAATATGTATAAACCATAAAAAAAGGACCATGTGGAGACAAGTGATGTTGCCCGCCATTCATTAACATGTAGAGATGATGTTATGTCAGATGGTTCTTGTAAGGCTAGGTCTTTGAAATATGTTATTTGTTTTTTGAGAAATACAAAGAATCTTGTCTCTATGAGTCAAACGGTTCAAAGAGAGTTGCATGTGAGATTCAATGAAAAAGAGAATTGTTTTTGGAAAACCCAAAGAGGGGTAGAGATTGGTTGGCAAAAGGAAGATGGTGGTCATTCTATTCAAATTGGATATGAATCCACACTTCAACCACAAAATCTTCTTCCTATATGGAAGAAGGAAAGTAGTAGAATTGTATCTTTCGCATAGGAGGTGTTCACATATCAATACTTAGAGGTTGAAAGACATGGAGAATAGGAGTTTAGTAGGTGTTTATAAGATCTTGACATCACAATATCAAGAGTATTTGTGCAACTTTCCAATTGGGTAAGCAAACCAAATTACCATATAAGAATAGTGAGTTATCATCCACTTGATTTGTTTCATATAGTGGTATAGAACCAAAATAATAGGACTGAAAAGGATATAATAGATATATTGTATCCTTCATTGATTCTTGCACAAGGATAACTAGTCTTAATTGCATGAATCATTAATAAGATGTCCTCACAACAAGAAGCTCAAAGCATTTGGGGAGAAGGAATGTGACAGGTACATCTAGTTTTTAAGTTCAATTTGAGGGGGATCATAGTTCTCCCATAAATTTTCTGATCTCTTCGATTCTTATAGTATCAAGAGAAAAATCACATGGAGGCACAAAAGTGAAGAAAATGGTGTACTAAAAAGGAATAATAGGTACATTATACAATGTGGTCCGGCTATGATGAAGGAGATGGGAATGCAACATTCCTATTGAATTGATGTAGCAACCACTACCATATACAACATTAGCAAAGCACCCACACCATGTACACATGTTTGAACTCCATATGATCCTTGGTATAATAGGAAATTGGATGTATAACACATGAAAGTGTAAGGTTGTACATGATATGTTTTAATATGTGGTGAAGTAAGAAGGAATCTCCATGATGGATTAGAAAGATGTGTATTCTTAGGGTATGTAAGTGAGAAAAAGGGCTCAATATGCTACAAAACTACACCTAAGGAACTAAAGTTATCAAGGGATTCTGAATTTGATGAGCTTTTACCTTGGTATTCTTCAAATGTATCTATATAGGTAAGTGAAGGCAATGAAAGAAGGACTTCAAGAGGAAATGAAGAATAGAAAGCGTGGCTCCTAGTGGACGAGGTGAATCAGGTAGACACTCATCATGGAGTATATAAATGCTTGTGTCAAGTCAAGTAAGGGATGCAAGGAGCAAAGGCAAGGCCAAAACCACAAAGATTAGAGAAGATGAAGGCTTGTGGGTAGAGCTTAATGCAAACCATTATGGAAAGAAGGGGGAGACCTCGAATCCAAATAATAAATATTGAACCCAATGGGAAAGTTAATTAATAAGTTCTAATGGGGTAAGCTAACCAATTGAGAGGCTTACATATGAATCATTCATGGCTAGGAACTTTTCACACATGAGGAAAATTAGTGAAGGATCTACATGCTTTTAGCAAGAAAATGCATGGAGGGAATGGAGAGAGTCTATCTCATAGGAGATTAAGGCAGTGGAGGGAAGAAAATCGTGGACATTAGTGCTAAGGAAGAAAGACATTAAGACCATTAGGAACAAGTAGGCCTAAAAGGTAAACCATCACTCACATCTTAGCATTTCTAGGTATAAAGCAAGGCTTGTAGCGAAAGAGTTTGATCTAACATTTGGATTGAACTATGTAGAGACCTTTAGATATATAACAAAGATGATTACCATAAGAACAATCATTACATTTGTAGCTATGGGGAATTGGAAAATTTAACAACTTGATGTGAAGAATGATTTCCTATATGGAGAGCTAGAGGAGGGGTTCTACATGGACCAACCATTAGGGGTTAATGGTGATTGCTTGTGCAAGCTAAATAATGCATTATTGGTATCAAGCAAGCTAAAAGGGCATGGAGTCCGATGCTTGTAGAGTACTTGATCCATTGTGGAAAAAAAACAAAAAATCCCTCAATATTCTACAAAAAGAGAAGGTGAAGCATTTATCTACTTTAGTGTATATGTAGATGACCTAACTATTCGAGGTGATCTTGAGTAAGGAATCAAGGATATCAAAGAAGGACTTCCGAAGGAGTTCAAGACCTCAAATTTTGGAGATCCAAGGTACTTTGTAGGTATTAAATTCATATACATAGAAAATGTTATTTGGCTGAAGCGAAGGAAACAAATCTTGGATTTTCTAAAAGATGCACTCTTCTACATGTCCATAATGACATCTTAGAAATATTCATGATCAGAAGGCGAGAACTAGGATATATAGCTGATGTGCTATCTTAATTGATGAACAAACCTTGATTCCATATCACGTACTTGCAACTAAGGGAGTGCTTATATATCTCAAAGGATCTTTGAATGAAGGTCTTTTATATACCTTTCAAGATAATTTAGAGGTGAAAGGACATAGAGAAATTGATTGGGTTGGATCCAAATAAGATAGGAGAAGTACAAGTGGATATGCATTGATGCTAGGCAAGAAGGTCATCTCATGGATGTCAAAGAAGCAACCACTAGTTGCCCTATCCTACTCGAAATCTGAATACAAAGCATTAGTTGTAAGATCAGGTGTCTCAATAAGCCTACGACTGAACTAAATTTGTAGGTCACTCAATTTGAAAACATGTGTGGCAACATGAAAAGTGTGTACCTATCCACCAATCCTATGCTCTATGCTATGAGAAAGCTTATAAAGGTATATTATGTTAGATCATTAAGCTAATACTATGATTGAGATGGAGTTCATCTATATCAAAACCATCTTTTGATGGTGCCTTAAAGTGTTATTTCCATTTAGATTCATTTAGTTTATTTCCTAAGGACCCTCTATGGATCACTTACTCTTGTAAAAGCTTAAGGGTTTCAACTTGTAAAAGGTTAAAGCGAGGACTAGAATTCACACATTTGAGGTGGTTGAGCTTGATGATTAGATAATCAACAATTGACCAATAAATCAAGTGGATAGACTTGATTTTTACTTCTCATAGATTCTAAGACTTTGATTTGATTCATCATAGAAAACCAACACATGGATGCACTCTCCAAGAAGACCACACATGGATGCAGCTAAGAGGGAACTTAAAAGGTACAATCAATGGAGTTATATTTTATCCCTACTCATCAGATTTGGATCTGATGGTATATGCAAATGGAGATTGGGCAGGAGCTAAGGATGATAGAAGAAGTAGGTCTCGCTACCTAGCATTTGAAGGTTCAAAGCTAGTTTCATGGAGTTCCAATAAGGAACCTAGAGTTGCGTTATCCTCATTTGAAGCATAGTATAGAGGTCCCACAATAGCAAGTCAAGAATAAATATGGCTAAGGGAGTTGTAATAAGATTTGGGACTTGTAAGTTCCTAACATCACATATTTGTAGATATCATTAGCTCTATGCACTTAGTAGCAAACCCTATCTTTCATGCAAGAACCAAACACATAGAGGTTCATAAACACTTCATACAGGAGAAGCTCATGGCAAGGGAGATTGACATATCTTTTGTTGCAATTAAAAAACAAGTAGGAGATATGGTGAAAAAGACACGATGGCATAAAGCTTTGTTGATTTAAATCAATGGCAGGTATTCATCCTATGAAAGATTGAATACTCAAGCATACTATAGCTGGAGGGGGAACCCTTAGATCATCAAGGTAATGCTATGCTTGAGACGGATTTCATCTACATCAAAACCATCTTTTGATGGTACCAAATAAATTCATTGACGTGTTCTTCCCATTTACATTCATTTTGTGTATTTGAGAAGGATCCTTTATGGATCACTTACTCTTGTCAAAGCTTGAGGATTTACACTTGTAAACGCGATAAAGAAAAGAATAAAATCTATGAGTTTGAGGTGGTTGAGCTTGAAGATTAAACAATCACCATCTCATAAACAAATCAAGTGGTTAGACTTGATTTTCACTTTTCCTAGATTGTACAATTTTATTCATCACAAAAAACCAACCCATGTGGATTCAAGTTCAAATCCATCCAAGAAATGTCATGGGAAACACCAAGAGAGTCTATATAAAGTCTCGCAATACTTTGTACATTATTTTGGATTAATACAAACACTTTTTGATCATCTACCATGTTCTATCTTCATTTGTGCATTAACTCTTTCAACTTCAAGCAACTTGCAGAAGCGTGTTTCCCTTTATATTGAGCTCGAAACTTGATGACTAAGGACTCGTTAGAAATATTTTTTTGTATAGAATATCTATAAAAATTTGGAGAGCATTTGATTTGTTAGTATTTTAGAAAGCTCCAATTCAAGGTCTTGGGGTCTATCTCTACACAACCCTAAAAAATCAGGGGTGCCATCAATGAGTGCTTAGCTTATTGCATGCTTATTAGTTTATGTTAACTTCCTCTATTATTCATTTAAGATACGCAAACCCATGTATAAAACTCCTCCGAAAATAAATTTTCCAATTCTATTCATATTGGCTGATCTAAGGATTTGAAGTTGTTGCATCTAAAGATAACAAGTTTTTTGAGCTAGTCAAAGTGCAAACTTATCTATTTTGTATCAAATCTTTTTCGTTGATGTTCCAAATTAACTAATGGATTTTATTTCTTTCATCACAAGCCTATAAGCTTCGTTTGGCACTCCAAGAGTGCAAGGTCTCATCTTGTGCTGGCTAGCTAGAACAATCTTCATCAACTTGAACCCAATTCTTCTACCTTCCACAAGCTTCTCCAACCTCTTTCACATTATTAATACATCATTAAAAATTTCATACCTAAGTACCATCGAAGATTTTGCTAAAATTTTAATGAAATCATTGCACTAAACCATGATAATAAAGCTCAAAAAGGGCAGTCGATTGATGGAACTTGGATGAAGACCTAAAGGTTGATGTTGTAAGGAGATTGTTGAAGCATGTGAGCTTGTGTGGAGACTTGGATCATCATAAAGCGAGGATTCAATGAGCATAAATATTATGTCAATTCTTAATCACCTATCACACTTAGGTGTGATGAATACTAGTTTTTAGGAAAATAGCATCGTACCTTCTAGGGAATATTTTTTAAGTTTGAGATGATCCTGCATGTGTTATTACTTTAAGAGTTTTAATAATTTAGTAGGCACCTTTTTGAACAAGTCTCCTAATTGCTTGAGTGTTCTTTTCTAAATCTAAGTAGCCATAGCTCACAATCATTTTTGACAATCAAGTATCTGCGTTGCGCTTAGCATAAAGCAAAGTTTGTCTTTGTATGTTATCAATTTATTGTTATCTTTGGATTTTTAGAAAGTTATTATAGCCTTATAAAGTTCTATCTGATTCAATGCTTTGGTCTTAATTATGCATATTTTAGAGAAACCATGTCTAGATTGAACAATGGTCTCTATGTATATGCCAATTTAAGGCAATGAGAAGTGTGTCATTAGGGCATTGGTTCTTAGAGTACGAGAAAGTACTTTGAGTGATATAACTTGGATTACTAAGGTTGTATAGTCTACTTGGAGTGCCCAAACCATCATGGGATCATTCCATACAAACTTAGAGGAACATTGAATTCACTAAACTGAGATATATATGCATATACTGATGGTGACATTCAAGCTACAAGCTGCATAGGTAAGTTGATAATTCTCCCATCGTGAGGGACATACTTTTGATGGAATATATTAAAAACATGTAAATACCTTCTAAAAAATTAAAATTTGAATACAATAAAAGTTATACATTCATATAAAATAAAGAACACGGAAAACTTAAAGAGTACATGTCCAAATACTATTAGAGTCTGAGGTCTATCAAAGCACATGACCAGTACAAGGAAGAAGAGGAAGCTTGGGGCACAACACACAATACTAAATGTATTACCAACTGAATGTACAAAGATAAGTAACCCATTAGGAATATAGCTGTATACACAAGATAGGGGGAAAAACCTCCTGAGGATGGAAAAAAGTGTTGCGACGATCATAGTGTGTCCACACACATCACTACCTAAATATATCAAAAAATCCCCCTTAGGACGGATGTAGTGAACAAGGAGCTTGCATTCATGTATAATGAAGTGCCAACCTATGTGGAATCAATCCATAGAGGGAAGTAATCCCAAAGCTTTGTCGAAAGCTTCAAACTTCTCCTTAGGGAGAGACTTTGCAATGTTCTGTTGTGTGGGCACATATGTCAAACTGATTGCTCTAGCAGAGAGCCTCTCCATAACATAATGATAGTGCACCTAAATGTGCTTAGTGCGATTATGGAACACAAGTTTCCTTGCATCTGCCAATGTGCTTTGACTATTAGTGAAGATGGTGGTGGTAGAAGATTGACCAACACCCAAATCAGCCATAAGACATATGAGCCACACACACTCAACAATAACTATGAAAGTTTCCCTATACTCAACCTCACAAGTAGAAGTGGTCACAGTAGGTTACTACTTGCTCAACCAAGATATTCATGAGCTACCAAGCATGAAGCAAAAGCCACTAGTGGGCACATGAGTGTCATGGCAACTAGTCTAGTCATAATTAGAAAAAGCATGTACATATGGTATTCATGATCCCCCATTGGGATAAAACAATCCAAAAATTCGGGTAGCACTCAAGTAGAAAAATACATGCTTACCTACGTACTAATGCTTGACACCTTGGCAATGCATAAACATGCTCATCTATGAGACAAGAAATTGAATATCTCGCCAAGTAATGCATAAGTAAATCAAGCATCCAACAGCTTTTTCATAGAGAACAACATCAAATGGATCTCCAACATCATGAATAATTGACCATAAACATGTCTCCGTAGGAGTGAAAATAGGTTTATAGTCTTCAAGGCCAAAATGTTGCAATAATGTGTCAATATATTTTATTTGACCCAAATCTATTATGTCATCAACTTGCATAAATTGAGTGGCCAAATAATGATGCAAATGCCCCAAATTAGACATCTCAAATGAGGCATGCAAATCAGCCTTAAAGTAAGCAATATGATGTTCATGAGGACCATTGAGTTGCATGTCATCAACAAGACAACAGTGATAAGATCACATGATTTGCACGCTTAACATATAAAGTTCTCTTAATTGGACTATTCTCAAAACCATGTGCAATTAGGTAGGCATGTATTTTTTCATACAAGCACGTGGTGCTTGCTTGAAACAATATAATGCCTTGTTCAACCTGCACACTTGGTTTTCATGCCCTCTCTACACAAAGCCACAGGACTAAAAAACAAACACTTCTTTATCCAAGTCACAATTCAGAAAATGTATTTTTAATGTCCAACTCATACACATTCCAACCATGGTGAGCTACAAGTCCACAAATGCTATGATCAATAGTCATTTGGCATGTAGGAGCAAAGGTCTCATTAAAATCAATGCCTCTTTCTTGAGCATAACCCTTTGAAACAAGCCTAGCATTATACTCTTATCACCATCTTATCTCACGAGCACACAGAGGTTATGAATGGTGAAAAAAACTCTATTTTGACAATCCATAGAGTGCATATCTTTATAGGAATTTTTAATTATGTCAAAATAGTGGGTACATGAGAGCGGCTTCAAAAAGCATGCGTGAAAGTAAAAGTTGGTAACTTCTGTAGAAAGCCTTTTCTTTTAATATAAAAAATTAAAGTCTACAATGACCCTTTTCTAACCACTAATTTACTAACTCATCTTAACAATAGAACCCTCTACGTGGGTTTACTTACAAACTATATAAATTATAAATTGGATTATTGATGTCCACGCTTTCACACCTTTCATGCCTTAATGAACCTCCAGTTGCTATATCAAAAACAACAAAACACATTAATACATTAATAAATAAACACTGCAACAATTCCTTGTTCAGCACATTCCATAATTCATAACATGTCCCTTAGTTGAAAAAGCAAATGGCCTTAGTTGATAAAATAAAAATAGAAATGGATGGCTTTTCACATGTTCCATTATGAAAATAAGCATGTTGCATGTAAAAACACGCATGGGAATAAGCATGGAGGACTTACATTAATGTGTTTGTGTATGATATGTAGAAATTAAGTGGTCATAATGGGGTGTTAATTGTGTTTTATGTATCCATTGCCATTCTTAAACAGTGATTTTTGTACTTAACTAAATATCGATGATATTGAGTACCTGTGTGTGTAGTAGTATGTTATCAATTATGGAATGTGTTGAACACGAAATTGTTTTTGGGTAAGTCCTCATGCAAATTTTATTTTCTTCTTCAATAATAAAGTAAGAGGTGGTGCTAAATAAGAAAAAAATCAAACTAACTTCCTATAGAAACTAGCCAACCCAAGAAAAGCACAAACATCATTGACTGATTGTTGTGTAGGCCATTTCACTATAACTTTAATCTTTTTTGGATTCACATGCAGACCTTCACTTGAAATAATAAGTCCTTGATATTCTACCATACGTTGAAAGAAGTAACTCTTTTTAGTATTAGCGTAAAGTGTGTTCTCTCATAGCAAATGAAAAATTCTTTTAAGATGCTTCTCATGCTCACTATCATTCTTACTATAAACAAGTATATCATCGAAGCACAAAATCTTGGTAATCAAGAAAAATGTTGTTCATCATTTGTGAGAATGTAGGAAGCGCATTAGTAAGTCCAAAGGGCATTACCATAAATTCATAATGGCCAGTTTGAGTTCTAAATGCAGTCTTAAAAATATTACTTTGTGTCATACGAATCTGATGGTAACCCGATTCTAGTGCTCCAAATGGGGAAGAGCTAGGCCTTATAAGTCCTTTCCATAGTAGGTCTTTTCCTTGGTTTTCTATTTCCTTTTGGTGCGGTGGTCCATGTCTATAACGTGCTTTATGAGGAGGAGAACTACTAGGTACTAAGTCTATGCTATGGTCAAAGGATCCTCAAGATGGTGGTACCTCAGAGGGATACTCAGACATAAAACAATCTCTATAAGTTTTCATGAAAGTTTTATGTGCATTAGGAAGTGTACGAGTATAATCATTTATGACATTGACAAAAACAATGCATAAATGGAATCGTTTCCTAAACGCACGTTTTACGTGAGTATGAGTAATCAATGGGAATGGTTGGAAATCATGTCGTGCCAACAAGGTAATGATTTGAACTTTAAATTCAAAGTTAAAGGTATGTGTATGGTAGTCAAGGCGTGGGTTATAATGATGATGAAAAGGCATACCAAGTATAACATCGTAAGATTGCAAAGGTGTAATTAAAAATGTTTGTGCATCTACATATGGGCTTGTCCTAATCGTAACATCTTGCACTTCTCGTGTTACATTATAACGACTACCTTAAAATGCAGCTTTCACTTTAGACAAGGAAGGAAATGTTTTTAATTTAAGTTCTTGTACTAATAAAATTGAAATGAAATAATGTGAACTACCATCATCATGTAAAATATTTACCAACTTGTTATTGATACGACCCTGCATGCAAAGTAAAGAATGAATTGAGATATCGTTACACAAGGCACTTAAGTCCTTCTCCAATGGTTCCCATGTCCAAAAAAGAGGAATTTCTTCATTATGGGCCTCCATGTTATGCAACTGAGCTACAACTAGTTTTATGTGAAGATATCGTAATTGGCACTTTATTTTTGTATGTCCACGTTTACCACAATTCTAGTCGGTGATACATGGTTGCTTTTGTTGGGCATCCACTACCGAAGTTGGGAGGGTAGGTGGATTGGTAGGTTGGAGAGATGAAGCAACAGGTGGAGTTGAGTGATTGGATTGTGCAGGATGAGAAAACCTAAGGTAAGATGGGGCATTAAAATTATGCTTTATAGGAAACATGGGTTTAAGAAAAAGTGTTCATTGACGTGGTTCTTGTAGATGGATCGACTTGGTTATTGACTGGAATTCCTTCTCTACACCATAGGCAAAAGAGATAGCTTCATTGAGAGTTGTAGGCCATAGGATGTGAAGCTTAGCTTGGATTCCCACCTCCAAACCATCTTCATGCTTCCACTATAATCTATCCTCCAATACATCTTCAAGGATTCGAACCAATAGTAATTTTTTCCATAACCATTCTGTATAGGTAGTGACCATGTCACCCTCCTTCTAGGTAAAGGTTATCCATGCATGTCAAACATGTAGATGATATTTAGAAGGAAGAAAAGAATCCTTCACTTTATCTTGGAAAGCCTTCCATGTTGTTGAACGATCTATACTCTGGTGTAGGACATTACATCAGAGCTGAGTTTGTTTACTAGATAGTTAGTGGCAATTTTGACTTTTTCACTTTTAGCATATGTTTCATCAGCATAAAAATTGTCAAACGCTGACAACCATGAAAGAACTAAAGGGCCATCCATATGGCCATCAAGCCCTAGAAACTAATAATTTTTAACACCAATCTTGGAATGTTCGGCATCGGATTTGGTAGAGACAATAACTTTTACCACCCTCGTAAGGTTATCTTCATCAGCTTGCATCTTCTGGAGTACTTCGTCACATTGCGAGATCTTGTTTTGAGCGCCACAAAGTTTATGCCATAGGAGCTCGAGTTGTTTCTCGAGTGCTACCTCAAGTAGAGGTGACTTACCGAAATCCACCATGGTGTTCATAGGGTCCATGAGTATGCAAAGAACCAAACTCTCTTGCTAGATATGTAGAAACAATTTTTGAGATTGCTTGAATTAAAATTTAAAAGGAAGGGTTGTTCTTGGGAATCCAAAAACTAAGAAAGAGATGCAAATTGTGTTGAATATAAGAAAAGAGAACTAGACTGACAAGACAAAGAGATAGTGTGGTGGTAAAGCACTTTTCTTGTGAGAGTGAGGTTGTGAGTTGAGATCCTTTGACCTTGGTGAATATAAAACTCCCTATTGCCACTCATAAATTAAAATCGGTTCATGTGTAGCCAAACGCTGCCAATGGTTGCTAAGGGAGCCTTGGGTGCCAAAGATGCCAAAGTAATGCCTTAGCTATGCCTTAACTTATGCCTAATTCCTATGACTTAGTCAAGGCCTTGGGACTCGACAAAATGTGGTATTGGGTGAAATCTCCCTCCATACACTCTGTTTTGAGAGTCTATAGAGTGCATGTATTTATAGGAATTTGTTATTATGTCAAAATAGTCGCTACATGAGAGCGGCATCAAAAAGCAAGTGTCAAAGTAAAAGTTCGTAACTTTTGTAGAAAACCTTTGCTTTTAATAACAAAAATTGTGGTCTACAATGACCCTTATTCTAACCACTACTTTACTAATTGTTTCTAACAATAGAACCCTCTACGTGGGTTTGTTTACAAACTATATAAATAATAAATTGAGTTATTGATCTCCACCCTTTCACGCCCTCACAAACCTTCAGCTGCTATATCAAAAACTTCAAAACACATTAATACATTAATAAATTAACACTCCAAGAATTCCTTGTTCAACACATTCCATAATTCATAACATATACTTGTCAAACTGTTCCATCATGCTTACACTTCAGCTTGTATACCCACTTAGAGCTAATGGCCTTCTTGCTAGGAGGCAAATCACATAAAGACCATGTACCATTTTTCATCATAGCATCATATTTCGATTGCATAGTAGCCATCCAATATTCAGAATTTTGTGCCTCATCGAATGAAACAGGCTCATTCTCATCACAAAGACTAGAGGAAGCCGTAGCATAGCAACATAATGCAAAAGAAGCATTATGAGAGCTTGAAAAAGTATGATATGACACAGGTGTATCTAAAGTGCTATCATGCAAAATCTCCACCAGCCATTTACCATTGTTTTGCCTCCTTAATATTAGCTCTCTTAGCAACAAGTGCATCATGTAAAACTCCATCAGAAATGGAATGGTCTACATCATCACATAAAACCTGTAAAAGTTGATAAGTTGCCTCATTAGGACTACCACTAGATTATCCAATTGTAAAAGAGGAAGCAAAGTGTCATACATGCCTTTGGAGCTAACTGATGTCTTCTAAGTAATTGTTCAATATCATGTTCCACAAAAAGAACATCACGGCTAACCAAGATATGTTTAGTCTATGGACGACACAAACAATAGCATTTTCTTTAAAAACTTTACCCAACAAAAACAGATTTCATTACTTTATCATCCAATTTCCTAGGTTATTGTTCAAGAACTACTGCATATGCCAGACAACCAAAAACATGTAAGTGAGCAACAGATGGCTTACAACCATGCCAACCCTCACATGGAGTGATAGACTGAAGTGCTTTAGTAGGACACCTCTTAAGTACATATGTTGCACACATAACAGCCTTAAGCTAGAAACTATGTGGTAAAGCCTCACTCTTGACCATATAGCTCGCCATCTCCATGAGTCACCTGTTCTTCCTTTCAACAACTCCATTTTGTTGCGGTGTGTATGTCATTGTACACTAATGTTTTATCCCACATTCGAGAAGAAATGCATTGAAATTAGAAGACATATATCCCCCCCCCTCGATTAGAACAGAGGTTGCACATTTTACATGCTGACAAATTTTTAGCTAAAACAAGAAAGTATTTGAAGCACATAAACACTTTGGACTTTGCTTTCAATGGATATACCCATGCATGCATGGAAAAATCATGGATGGAAGTCATGAAGTAAAGAAAGTTCCCAAAAGAAGGTGTTTGCATAGGACCATATACATCCTTATGAACAAGCTACAATTTTTAAGTATCTCAAACTGAACCATCTTTTGGGGAAGAGGAACATTGCATGCCAAATGTTTTCATCTAACATAGCCTGAAAATCTTGAATTGCACATGGTGAATCATTCAAAAATTTTGCATAGTTGATGAGCTTATACATCCCACAACATAAAATGCAAGACCCAATAATGATGTCCCCATTTGATAGATCAAGAACTATACATCTGTCATCAACAAATTTCACAACCAAGCCAATCTTGGCTAATATTGAAATTGACAACAGATTTTTCTTGATCCCTGGCACAAATAAAGCATCTAATAATGTAAAAGAACTACCATCAACAGTACTCAGAATGATCTTTCCAACTCCCATAATAGGATAAGAGGAGTTGCTAGCACACGTGACAAAATTCCGTATAGGGACAGGCTCAAGGGAAGTGAAGAAATTGTGGTGCAAGGTAATATGTTTTCTTGCCCCGCTATCAAAGTACAAAACATCTGAGTCTACTATAGATATACACTATTCAGTTGAAGATGGGTCATAACAGCAAACAATAGTAAATGCCCATTCTACATTCTACACAAGATTAGGAGACTCTATTTTGGGTGTAGAGGCCTCTACAATAACCATTCCAACCTCTTTCTTTTTTGCCTCTTTTGCAACTAGTTTTGGACAGCTCTTTATGACATGATGATTTCCTTTACACTATTTGCAAAACAACTTTTGATTTTTTGTTTTCTTCTTGTCTTTGTCATCCTTCTTTGATTATGCAAAATAAGTAGACTTTTGCTTACTTTTTGAAGAGCTCCATTTACATTTGCCTTTCTGACTATCCAAGAAATCTTGATCTAAAGCACACATAATGGACATGTTCTACTTAGACTTGTCTTTGTGCAAGAGAACAAATACTTACTCCTCAAATGATAAGGCATTTGGATTTCATTTCATCATCAATCGAAGAGTAGAAGCAAAGATCTCATTTGAATATGAAAGACCATTCAGAAGAGTCTGCACAAGTGAACTGTCAAGCAAGACTTGATCAACATAAATCAACTACTCCTTCAAATCTTTGATCTCTAACCAAAAAATATCCATGGAATCTCCTTCATTCATGTGCTCACTCTCCCATTAGTTTCAGACGTAAGCAACACGAGCCTCATTCCTTGCTTGATATAAAGTGGTAAGTGTATCCCAAGCATCCTTTGTTATTCTACAAGAGTGAATGTGAGGAATAATGGCACATTTGATGGATAATGCTTTCAATGCATGTGCCTGAGAATCTTTGCCACCCCAACAAATTTGCTCTCTAGTAGATGTAGTAGGAACTAGAGCACGAACAAGAACATGAAGAATATCGCCATCTTCAATCTCATCTGCATGACCTTCAGTAACTATATTTGCACATTTAATAGGACGTTTTTCAACACCCTTCACAATATTCCAAAATCTTTTTGCAACCAATACATGATGCATCATATAAGACCATAATGGGTTCTAGGTACTATCCAACTTCTCCTCAACAAGCAACACACAGAATATGTCTCTCCTTTCAACCATGGCCACTCACTAAAATACCATGATGCAAAAAAGTTATTGTATCTCAAAAAGTTGAATAGAAATACCCTCTTGAGTTCTACTAAAGCTGTCACAGACTTCGAGATGCTTATACTTAAAAATCGAAACCTGTATATATCTTTGGCAAAACAACATGAAATTTCTTGCAGAAGTACTATGATACTATGTTCAAAGATCGTGATTTCACATGACTATGCTCACCAAATTTCATTTGATTCTGAGACTATGAACAAAGGGACATTGATGACACCCTAGATGAAATGGTGACCTTCTCTAATACCATTTGTTGGATTTTGAGGTCTATAGAAGCACACGAACAAGACAAAGGAAGAATAAGAAGCTTGGAGCAAACACACATTACTGAATGTATCACCAAGAGAATGTACAAAGGTAAGTAACATGTTAGGATTATGGGAATATATACAAGCTGGGGGGAAGAACCTCCTAAAGACGAAAAAAGTGTCCTGCCATTCCTAGTGTTTTCACACACATCATTACCTAAATATATTAACAAATAGAAACTATAGAAACTATAAAGGAATGAATTAAAACTATTTCTTATGAACTAGGCCGTCTATTTTCTCAAAATAACCTAATTTGGTTGCTTACACATCATTCAACATGGAGTATATTGCACTTGTTCCATATAGTTCCACGAGAGTTTACTTGATTCCGCTTCACTTCAAATGTTTCTGAGATCATCTCGTAACACACCAATTATATGATCAACTTATCAATTTTTGGATAAAATTATCTTATATAGATAAATTTGGTGAAGGCTTTCCATATCTTATCCTCTTTAAAACCAAGGAGAGTATGAGATACAAGGTCCTTGTCTTTAATGCTCCTAGTTGAGCCTAGAGTATCTACCATCTCCTTATCTTCAAAATGTACTCATTCATGTTTATACATGGGGAATTATAATAATGTTTAGCTTATTCAAATTTTGGACTGGATATGTCTTAGAAAAGAACCAATGCAATATCCCAAATGTCTCTCTTATCTTATTTGTTGTTTCCAATTCTTCTATGTTCCCAATCATACAATTACCGATTTACTCTGACAATCTTAAAATGGCTATAAGCTCCCTTATATTTATTCGTTCAAGAGCTTAATTTTGAGCTTTGGTGGTTTATCTTTTATGTAAAACATTTGCTCTTCTCCATTAACTACCCCCATGCTTTGTTTTGGATGAAGTTGTAAATAATCCTTAATGACCAATGCTATGAGCTAGCACTCTCTACCCTTTTTCATTCGTATTGAAATCTGCCATTATGCATAAATATCTACTCCTTTATCTCCTTTTTATATATCTTAAATCTTTATAATTTGTAATTTTTACACCTTGATATTTTTCCCTGATTTTTCAAGATCTATTGATATATGCATTGAGTTATCCTTCTCTCAACACCTCATTGTCGTGTTTTCTGATGTATGTTTCTCCTTTTGCAATCCTGGATTTGATATTGCTACTACTTTCTAAAGGAATTTTATTTGATGCATCCAACCTTATATAAGCTTTGATAGTAGAAAAGGTGGATGAAAAACGAAAACTAATGAAACTTTCATAGATAATTGTCCTCCAAAAGGATTAATACTAAGATACCTATTATCTATTTAAAGAAATATTCCAAATTCAAATATATTTAGAGATTACAATTCAAATGTGACCTATAATGTAGCTTACATGCTTATCATAATTAAAACTTAATGGTCTATTCGTGAGAACCATCAACTCAAAGAAATCCTACATTTAGACATTAACCTCGGTATATTTGTAGAGATATAACTTTCTAAGTTAAATTGTTTCTCACAAGCTATCACCTAAAATAACATAGAGATATAGGCATCTAGACTTGGAAGGAAAACATGTGGGGGATGTGCCTTATCTCCGGGCTTGATTTATAGATTTGAAAACGATTGACTTAAAACAGATACATTATCCCATTATTGTCGTCTGGAGTAAACAATTTTAGAATTCGTAAATACGAATCTACTTTTCCTATAATCCAAGAGACCAACAATTATTGTGGTCACACTTTTCTGTTGGGTTAAAATGTAGTCGGCCCATGGATTTTTTGCTAAAGGTTCAAAGCTATGGTTTTGTAGTCCTTCTGACGGTCCATTGATATAGTTTGTAATTGAACCATTCTTAGGAAAGTTGAGGCTTGCTTTTCAAGACTTTAGCCCATACCGTATCTCATTGAAAGACTTTAACATTTTAAGTCGATAAAAGTATCATGTATAAATACAGAATACAATTTCTACTATGAAATAAGAATCTAAAAACAAAGAGTTCTTCTAAGTATGGTCTTCTCCTTATGAACAAAATATATTATCGTCAAAGGATGTTATTTCTTTAACTGGAATATTTTGTAGCATCATTTCTTTGAGGGAGAAGAGATCCACAAGAAATCTAGCTTTCTCATGTTTTAGATCCTTATCAAGTTCAACGAACTCTCAATGCTCATATATAAGAATAATATAGGCTTCCTAGCTGTATCTAGAAATCCCCCTATGTTTTCAATATCCTTCCATCCAACTTTTGACCTTCATCATCGCACACGCTTAATCTATCCATGTGCATAGTTTATTACTCTCACTTAAGCACGTTTTCTTCCCATTTAGATAAAGACTTTCCAAATTTATAGAATGTGCATCTAATTAGACTCGTATCCAAGAGAGGAAAAGTGTTCAAACATAAGCGAATATGAAGACACAAAATGAAAAGATATCTTTTAACATTGGAGTACTTGTCATGGATAAGAGATCAGGATTCCAATAATCATTGTCAGTAATCAACTTAAATATTATTTATTGAAGATTCAAAAAATTCGTTGTACTAGCCACATGCTTAACCTTGTTTTCCGTCACAAAGTATTCAAGAAAAATAGGGATTCCATTTTAATGATCAGTAAAAGGTGGCCGGAGATAGGAACAACGAAAGCTTCTTCTGCCCACTTCGAGCATATCGAAGGTCGTCTACTGGTTTTCATCAACGAGATTCCCTCCTCTAATACGACAATCACAGCTTTCCGAGCTTTAGAAAGTGATTTTCAAATAGTACCAGCTGTCTCAAATAGTAAAACTCGTCACTTGAATACTATCTGACTAAAAAATCCCATGTAATACATTCGTACTCAAGTACATGCTGAATAATTCTTCTGAATCTTTCGCTTTCTTTCACTTTTTTCTTTTATGAGTTTCCGTAATCAAAATTTCTTCGTTCATATACTAGTTTGAATCCTTGTTAATACTCCCATTTGACGATGAATGCATAAAAGAACTCATGATCGAGAATATAGAAGAAACGTAATTTCTTTCTCTTATTCATTCTTTCTTTATGCAGATTTCAATATCAAATTATTATTCTTACTTATCAAATGAGTGACGGATGAAACCATTCGAATTCATTATACTAAACCAAAGTGCATTATA
Source organism: Ceratopteris richardii (assembly GCA_020310875.1). Lineage (NCBI taxonomy): Eukaryota > Viridiplantae > Streptophyta > Polypodiopsida > Polypodiales > Pteridaceae > Ceratopteris > Ceratopteris richardii. The sequence continues at coordinate 174,591,112 of CM035420.1, read as the reverse complement.
AAACATGAATCTCATTCCTGTATTCAATGAATAAAACTTCTGATGATATAGGCCCCGATCGGGTTATAAATGCTTCTAAAAAGTTAACGTTCACAAATTGGATGATACAACAATAGCAATTTAGATTTCAATAAAAATTTGTCGCTTAGTATGATCTCCTGAAATTTGTCGAATTATAAAAAATTACAATGAGAGATTTTAACAAACCGTTGACAAAAACGGAAATCAATTATGTCACCATCGAAACATAAAAGCGATATAGATTGTTAAGCATTTTAAATGTACCACGTTTGTTCCTTGTAATGCACGATTGATAACATATATTATTTCCATACATGCTTATTAAATTGATGATGAACATGAAGTGTTTGAACTACTTAACGTTTTATCCCAGCACAAACACAAATTTCACTCAGTAAAATGCATTAGTTTGTCACGTATCCGAGATGTAAGGGTATGTAACATCTCCGAAACGATGAGATCTCCAATACAATAAAATTCACTTGAAACTCATAGAGTGAAACGAAAAAATATTTTAACTCTGTTGTTTCTAATCAAACCCTCATCCTCATAGGATGCTTGAAATATATACGAAACATTTTATCTTCAATTCATAGAGTAGGACTGGTTATTCCTAAATCTAGAAAATAAACGTATGATATACGCTCTACCCTTTTTTTAACTTTGAAACAAAAGTTATTTATTCACACCTTAGGATGTAAATTGATTTGATGCAATGGGACAAATATCTCTTTCACACAAAGTAGAAAAAGAAAAATCGATTTTGCTCAACATCGTTCAAAACATATGACCACATCGCTGCATTTTACTTTAGCTTCTTGTTTGTTTTTTCTTGTTCTTTGTGAGATAAGTCACGTGTCTTAAGTGTTCATAAAGAAACAATCATACATTAAAATTCAGAAATGAATTTTTACTACAACGAAAATCGAACATCAAAAGAGATGTATCACGATAAAAGTTACGGATAGATTCGTTTCTCACTACAAAAGTGCAATTACTATTACGGTTAGGAGTAACTTTGGATTTCTAATTTCATTCGGTGTATAGGCTGATCTCATATTTTTTATTGCCTTGTAATAACGTTATATAATACCATAACACATCATTCTTATGCATTTTGTCATTGTTTATATTCAATCCTTTTCATTTGATTTCATAGAAAAATATTATAGACATATAAGCGGTGCATAGTCCAAACATTTTTTTATATAATTGCCTTGAATAAATAACAATAAATAAACATCTTACTATGTATTTTATGAAACAATTATCAATACTTTTCGCTTAAGTTAGACCAGTTTTTAACTTTTCCTTGTCATTAAATTCCTAAAAGCTTCCTAATTTGAAAGGATTCAAAATAATCACTAATTAGCTTTTTTTTTACACGTAGGCCACATTAAGAAGATTGTAATCATTATATATTTTTTTCTATCTTAAGCTTTCTTTAGATCAACGAGAAATTTTGGTTTTCAATGTCGCACACAAGGAAGTTCTCATTCTACGAATCCAAAGGTTTAGATTGTATGGACTACATGATATGAATATGATTTATTTTATTGTATAGAGAGGAGATATAGACACAGATTTATATATAGACAATTTTAGAGCACAATAGCTCTCTATTTATATGCGAATATGCATACTCTTACTTTAGTAATAAAATTGGGCTTTTCATGTTTTATCAATGCAATGTTGTTATGTTTAAAAAGTGCTTTATTGGTAGGCCTACAAAAAAAAAACCTACAAACTCTGTGACTTGGAAGAAATCGATAGATTAGATAATAAAACATGAGCCCTATAATTATACTAAATAACAAAATCTTAAACTAGACTCATAGTATAATACGTTATAGTTTATAAAAAGCTATTTGTCATAAGATATAATAAGCACATGTTGAAAAAAGGCTAAATTTCCTATAGTTGTAGAGATTATTGTGAATTAAATCACAATCCCTATAGATTAATACAAAATCTCTTTCTCCAAACAAAGAAAATCCTCGAAATTGTTTATATAATAGTTAAATATTTCATGTGACAAAAGTATAGTGTCAGATTTATTTTTGGTTCATGAAATACGACTTCACCTAGAATGGTGAAGAAAAAATTATCTTTCCTCCTTTCAAGTTTCGCAAGTACTACATGTATACACATGAGAATACAACTTATGAAATATTTATTAGTTCCTATTGTGGATATTGTAATCCTAAAACATTACTAACCTACAATGTGCTAATTCTCATACGAATTTTGATGACATTTAAAACTTCTCTGCCATATCATAATTAAGAAATGATGGAAAATAATGTTTTCTATTTGAATGAAATTTTTGAGATAGTTTTTAGGTTATATTGAAACTCATAGGACATCTAAAGAAATAAAAATTTCCTAAATGATTTTTCGTTTCATGTACTTTAGTTTACTAGGAGATGACACATGATGTAAGATGCGAGTATGGATTAAATGTTCGTTTGAAGTTGGTGCGCACCCACTATACTACATCCTATTTCACATATTGCACAAGGGCATCGTATATCTTTTAAGTTTTTCCATTATTCATTTTATTTTGGAAATAAAAAACATGACTCATCTCAATCCTTTAGACTAAATAAAGACGTATTGACGAATAAAAAAATCAAGATTGTATTTACTATTTTCAATTGTTTTGTGATGTTTTAGTTTCTTGAGATGCATCATGTTTCTTGAGTAGGCATAAAGAAAAATCATGCACAACAATAGTTCCTAGAATGAAAGATGACTTCGATAACAGATATTCCTTGATCAAATTGAAGGGTAGTTTTATTTTTCATCATTAATATGAGATTATTATTAGAATTAGGATTTACTTTCAAGTTTCTATTTCATTGATTCTATAATTTGATTTCAAAGAAAGTTTCATCTGAAAAAACAATGGTGCGTAACTCATGAAATGCTCTTATTATAGCTTTTCTAAGAAAAAAATATAATTAAAGAACAAAGTATGGTAAAACTATAGAGATAGACAATATATTAGAAATATGACAAGTTTATTATTTATGATACGTACTGAATTCATATTCGTGAGAGGTCTAACCTTATAGTAGCTTTTAAGTCATATTATCTACTATGCTATCGTGAATTCTATTGCTATCGTGAATTCTATTATTCATTGTATAAACAGCATTAAAGACCATGACTTATCATTCTTATCTATTTGATAATTATTTATATTCAATTTTCGTTTGATTACTTGTAAGAACTTTAGATGAGACCATAGCTATTCCTTCTTATCTATTTTAGAATTATTTATATCTATTTAACATTCACATTTATTTAGAATAAATAAAGATAGGCAATTCCTTTTTTTCCAAAAGGGAAGTTTGGCCTTGGCCTACTCTCACGAACTCTAATTACAATTTAAAAAAAGTTACAAAGGAATGGGACTAGTGCCCTTGGGAACCCCCGAATCCGACAAAGCAAGGGTAGAACTTGCGCATCTAGAACATGTTACAAAGGTGGTTAATAACCCTCTCTTTCCCCTCATGCAGGGCATATATTGGTTTGAGCTTATTGTTCTATGAAAAACACGTTATGGTGCCTAAAGGTTGGGGACCTCTTGCAGTTGGAGGCTTTTTTGCCAAGAAGGAAAAGAGACTTCTCGATCGACCCCTCTTTGGGAGGGTGTCCAAAACTGTATGCACAAAGCTCCCGCCAAATCTTCCACACTGCCACTGAGCAGCTAATCGCTTTCCCTTCTTAAAGCATTCCACACTGCTATTGAGTAGCTAATTGCTTTGCCTAGAAGCACTTGCTTCAGGTGATTTGTTCTTGCCTTCATAAAATATTCCCAACGGTCTACCAAAGGAGGAGAGACTTGGGGCATGCAATAAAGATGTGGCCCAAATCCTCAATATTATGATGACATCATTTGCACCATGGTAGAACCCCACAAATTTTGCTAGCCTTTAGATTGGTCTAGATATCAGAGTGGAGAGTTAGCCATAGGAGAAACAACTTTTTTATCTCAATGAGGGTTTGCCAAATAGACATGAACTTCAAATCCCAATGTAGTTGAGTCCAAGTCAGACACCACTTCTTGTTAAGCATGATAGGATATTTCCTGTTCACCTTGATTCTAGAAATTCTAGACAAGCAATTGGCATTGTGCCAAATAAGCCCCTCATGGTACGACGGGTCCCTCCCAATGAGGAGCTAGGTTTTTTATCATTCCCAGGTGAAGCATTTGCTCTAGATGAGAGTCCATACTTCCTAATTCACTCTTATTTTAGGGTCTATGTCTTCACACCTGATCCACTAGCTAGTTTCTTGTTTATAGAGATGTTTCCATTGTCTTAACCCCTTGCTCGAGAGCCTCTTTTCCTTCTGGAGGTCATAGGAAGCCACAACCATGAAGCGCGAAATAAAAAAGTAGATTGAGTCATTTCACCCAATACTAACCACCCATTTTCAATCTTCTCTAATTTTGATAAATTGTTTGACCTTGTTCCAACTCTTCCATAGGGAGCACACAAGATCCAAGTCTTTAGGGGAAATCAAAATTGAAAATGAGCTTGGCCCAAGAGGACTCGCTGGTGCACCAAGCCTTGATGATCCACTTAGCCCCCAACTTATCAGCCATGCCTTCAATATCCATAATGCACACACCCCCATTATCCTTTTGGATGATGCGAGTCAACCGTTTAATTGTGGGGAACCCCCTTTTGTTGTGGTCCCCCGTCCAAAGAAAGTTTCTAGAGATTCTTTCGATTTTGCTAAGCTCTTGAGCATTTGCTCTCTAGTAAGAAAGAAAGTAAATGGTCGAGGAGATGAGGAAGGTATTAATTACCATGGGATGCCTCACGAAGTTGATTTGCATGCCCTTCCAGTAGGCCATTTTGTTGTCTCTCTTGGAAAGGACCCAATTCCATCGTTGTTCCATCACAACACCAGAGCCCATTGAGATACTGATTAGGCAAAAAAAGACCCCTAGGGATAATTTGGCAACCATGGTCAACCAATAGCTGTGGTGAAAATTCGATAATGGTTGTGAAAGTAGTTTTCGAATGGTTTATTTTGGAACAAGAAGCCTAATAGAAGGTGTGAAGGCACCCCCAAAAAGCTTTAAATGTTGGTAATATCATTATGCACAAAAGCATTCATGTCATCTACAAAGAGACTCATGATTATCTAGACATGGTTGAGAGGTAGAGAGAGACCTTTAATATGACCTATTTCCATGTGATGTTGCACAAGACAACTAAGCCTTGTGTGGAAATAGCAAAAAGTAGTGTGGCCATTGGGCACCCTTGCCTAACGGACTCTTTTAATCTGATAGCCTTAAATAACTGACCATTGATGCTTATTTGCATGGATGCATTTCCCAGCAATGTAGTGATCATCTTAGTGGAACTTTTGACTAATTCAGAGGTCATTAAGAGATTGAAGAACAAAGTCCTATTCAAGCCTATCATAGACTTTGTCAAAGTTGATTTCAAGGTATAGCACATCTTGCTCGGACTCTTACCTTCTCAAATATCAATAATAGCTTCCATAATTGATATACCCTTCATGAATCCTTTTTGATCCTCACTAAGCCACCATTTTAGGTGGTAGGAGATTTTGTTGGCAATTACTTTTGCAAGAACCTTCTACCCAGTTTGAAGCATCGTGATCGGGTGCCAATTTTCAGTCATGTTCTTGCTGCCTTTTTTATGGATAACCATGATGACACCGTTATTTAGACATTCAGGAAGTGCACCAAAATTTAGTGCCTCTTGCCACACCAAGCATAGTGGAGCGGTCATCACTTGCTTGAAGTATTTTTAATACTCATTTGTGAAGCCGTCACAACCCGGGCTTTTCCCATTAGGGAGATTCTCAGTAACTTCCAGAATCTCATTATCTAAAATGGGTGCATCAGTAAGGGACTTCAAATTATGTGGTATTCTCATGAGAGAGACTTTCGAGATGGGCAGTATGCAATCTGCCTATGCGGAGAGAGGGGTGTTGAGAACCCCCCATGAGTTGAGGAAAGTGGTTGACAATGATGGCACTGTTTTCTTCTTTTGTTTTGCAATCGACCCAATTAGTACCTATCAAGAAGGGAATGAGTCTCCTTTTTGCTTCCTCTTGAGGATGCCACACATGTCTTTGGATGGTTTGTGGGCCTTACCTGCCCACCAATCTTCAAAAAATACTTGTAGGTTTTTCCTTTGAATTTCTTCATCGCGTCTGAACTTACCTCTGATTTTCCATAGTCCCGTCTAGTATTGCTAGTTCCCTTTGTTCACTTCCTCCTCAAGAAGTCGGAGCCTCTAATAGAGATTCTCTCTCTATCTCTTCTTAACAGTGCCAATCATTTTGTGAGTCTTGACTAGGATTTGCTGAGTCTTTGCAACCACAGCGCTTCAACATTTGGCCCATGAGTTCTCATTAGCGAACAACAAATTCCAAACCAAGGTAATCTCTTCAAGCAAAGAGGGTAGGGAGAAAAACATTTGTCAAGCATGAAACCAAGGGGCTTTCTAGAGTTTGGCAATTCGTTTGAAAGTTATAATTATAGGGCACTGGTTTAATATGGCAAGATAAGTGTGCTGCGAGATGGTGGGTAGGCCTCACTCATGGGTGATGTTCTGCATAATTGAAGGTTTGACCACAAGAAGCCCTTCATATCTTTTATCTCCACTAGGTCCTGGTGGAACTTGTTTTTGTCCTAGATATCTTTCTCCTGACCATCAATGGTATGCCCTCGGTGGTCCGATCGATCAGAAGGGTCTTCCACCATGTTAAAGTCTCCACATAACATCACTCTAGGGGAATGCAAGTCCAAAGAGGCCCACATGTCAATCCTCTCCAACTCCCTATTTTGGGCATACATAGAGACCATAGTGAACTGAAAGGGCCCCCCCAAAGGAGGCAGCAATCCAACCATGATTCAGATCCTCACAAAAGTTGACTAGTCTACTAAACCAAAAATTATTTATTCCAATAGTTGTGCCACCGGAACCTCTAGGGTGTGAAGTAATAACCGACATGTGAGTTAAGATATGCATTTGAGTCATTTTCAAGATCGTCTCTATGGATTTTGACCTCTTGAATACAGATGAAATTTGGGTTTAGGTTGTTATCATGAAACGACTGGCCAATAATAGCCGTTCTTGAGGGGAAAGTAAACCCCCTAGTGTTAAATGATATGATAATCTTACCTGACATATATTGGTCAAGGGAAAATACTTGTTTCAGCCCGTTCAAGTTTTCTACGTACTTTATGTATATAACTATGCATAAAAAGTAAGAAGTATTTATTAATTCTATCAGTATATATATCATAAAGCATTGATAAAATATAACGTGTTATTTAGCAAAAAAAATTTAAGAAGTTTAAATCGATATGGCCTTACAGTAATAAGAATGATGAAGCACAATGCTTTTCATTTGAATAACATTTATGAGATTTTCTACATGTTTGTTTCCGACAAAAGTGCTTTAATATAAGGGACGAGTAATAAGAAAATAAGAAATGAGTACAAGAAAATTAAAGACTTTTCTCTTCCCGTTCATAAGGAATCCACTTGCGAACTGTAAGAAAACCCCCCTTCAGACATCACAAAGAGTTACAGTATGTCCACAATAAGCTTAAAACCAAGTGGGCTCCGCACGATGGGGATGTCAAGTCTATCAACCTTCTCTATAACTTCATGTAAGCTCCGGTTGTTTTGCATCTCTCTGGTACGCCATCAAAGATAAGGGACTAGGGATGCTCTGGCGTGAAAGATGTGCTTGTATCTTTGATCGATTGAGAGACCACTCTCCCTCCTTCTAGAATGCCCCCCTTCAGGCTTCATCTTGTATAACGAGCTAAAACTCAAGTGGGCCCCGTCTGAGGGTGATCTTCTCTCTGTATAATGCCATCTAAACTATGTAAAAGCGACCCCCACTCTGTGGGACTCGGGGGATCCCGTGGGCACTACTCCCCTTTTCTTATACTTTTCTTTTAATTAATTCAAGTGCGGGAGAGTAGGCTAAGGCCGAACTTCCTTTATTTAAAAAACAAAAAAAGAATCCACTTGCTTTTAGCTTTTTCTTCTGAATCACAAACATTATGGTGTTTAATGGGGGAGGGCTTTTATCATTTTTTATATTTCTACTAGTTTAATTATGGATTTTCTATACACCATCCTCCAAGAGGCTTATCAACGTTGCTAGCACATCTTTCTTTCCAAATTTTCTAGACCACTTTGCTCTAAATTGCACTCAATGATGCCATAGAACAGACGATCACTTTAGGAAGGAAATCTTGCTTTCAATTCTCTTCTTGATATATAACAAGGAACTTATTGGTACTCTACCAAATGGAAGTGGTCCTAAGTAGTGAAAGGAATAGGTGATCAATGTTTCTAGTACCATTTTAGCGTCTTGTACACGAAATAGGAGTATTATATATTCTAGTCTCCTTAACAATGATCACGATCCCCCAATAAAGAATCAAGCACATGAGGATGATTTTCTTGTTTTCAATAATTGGGTGTTAAAGTTCCTTGAACTTCATGTCCCGTCTAATTGAAGGCTAAAAAATGCACTACTTCTTGTTTAACTATAGTTGAATATCGAGCTTTGGAATAACTCTTGAGATACCTTCCATCCTATTACTACTGCTCTATTTCAAGGCTTTTAAGCGAGGTAGCGGGCACCTAATAGGTGAGAAGTAGAATCGCTAAAGCATCCCATGTGCCAACTATATGTCGTGAGAGGCACGCATTTTCATACTCAAGTTTAGCAATCACATTCATGTTCTTAAGACTTATCGGATGTCTTCTATCTTGGTTCTAGTGGCGCTTCAACATATGAAAGACTTTAGGCCTAAGTTTGGTAGCTCTTCGAATATTTTATTTCGATACAAAAGTGTTACCTCTAAAAGAGAACTAGATCGAGTCATGTTACTTGTTTCCTACAACCCACTTCCATTCGCTACTAATTGTGCAGAAGGATTGCATCATGTTCAGCTTGCACAAGGAGAAAATCAAATCTAGTTTGTTAGGGAAGATAGGGACCAAATAGAAACGAAATGTGAGTTACTCAAGACCTTTCCAACCATTCCTTCCTATGGGGAGAAGTTTATATGGTTCCTAAAACTGAGCATGGCCCAATAATGTTTTTGATCACACTAGGCTTCAATCGACCATTTGTCCACAAGCTTCTTATCAATAACCCAAATCCATCCATATCCTTCAAGTTCGTAGAAATTTCCAACTTATTTTTTGGCAGCCCTCTCTTGTTAGTATTTCCAATAAGGGGGAGATCCTACAAGTGCTTTCAAGCCCACGAACGAGGTTTTTATATGGAATCTATCATTCCAAAATGTAAGTGATAGACAAAATAAGAAATCTTTTGATAACCATGGATTTTTTGGCCACATATTGGAGTTTATCCTTGAGCTTAGCAAGCAGCCATTTAAAAATTTCGCCTAAAAAAACACCGAAACCCATTCTGATAGTGAGCAAGCAAAAGACTTGGCCACCGACAAGCTCCTTGTAGCATCGATCAAGAAGAAAAACAATTGTATGGTACAATCTAATTGAATCTCATTGGAGAGTGCTCAATTGTAGAGCCAAAGTCAATGCAAAATATATGAATGCACTACGAAAACTTTGAGCTTATATCATCATCTTCATGAACAAATGCATTTGTGTTGATGGCAAAAAACCTAAGGGCCATCTAATCACATCAAGTGGGAAAGAGTGATATCTCATGCGACAAAGAAAATGAATCTCTAACTAGGAAACTAAGCCCATCCACTACAATTGCAAACATCAAGTGGGCAAGTAGCCATGTTCTTCAAGTTTGTAGTGAAAATCATAGTAATTTTATGTTAAAAGTCAAGTTTTTTGAGTTGTTAGCATTGGTTCTTCCTCATTATTCATCTATTTTATGTAAGGTTCAGCTCACTGGATACATATTATAGTCTATTCTAAACAAACCAAGTCTTTGGAGCATTTTTTGAGTATGTTGGGAGAAAATGTCCTTTTCGTAACTGTGGTATTTGATATCTCTCTATGTGTGTAGGATCTATTGAAGCTGGTTTCCTCTGAGTTGTAAAGACTCATTCTCCTTCCCTATTTACCCATTTTCTATGATTTTCGTGTCATTGGGTAGCTTGTAGAGTTATTTATAGTTTAAATAGGTTTAAAATTGATTATTTGTGTATTTTGTGAGAAATGCATTCTTGTTTAAAGTGAGGGATTAGTTTGATGAGTAACTAAAAGAATTCAGCTAGCTCACATTATGGCAATTGTTTCTTCGAGTTTAGGCATCTGTTTGGAGTGAAATTTACGTTTTTGGAAAGAACTTGGTATGCACTACAAGCCTACAGAAGCTTAGTAGAGTTATCTTTATATGCAATGAGAAAGGGCATTTCTAGTGTGTAGAGATCAAACAATGGTACTCCTCAACCATAGTGCTTGACATGCTACGACACATACCCCTTTGTATGGAGCTTATGTAGATGATAATGCTATTGTCTATTGCTTTTTATTGATCCAAGCAAAGATCCAATATCCTAAATAGAAAAGTATCCAAAATATGATTTTCTAGAATTAATAGATTTTTTCAAATCACAATCATGATGGAATAATTTACACCTTCCCAATGTAGCTTGAAGCATGAATGGACTCATAGGTATGTCCATAGATACCTCTTTTCATTAAAATCAAGGATTCTCTGAGTTCCTATGGAGTGAAACCCTAACTTTTTTTGGCCACTCACACTAGCCTATGAAAAATTCCTATTGGATGTTATCTCACTCAAAATACTTTATTTTACTCTAACAACTAATGCCTCCAATATAGGCTACCTATTTCCTTCACTACGCATGCACACATATACCACTATTCACTCAAGGCTTACATATACCACTATTCACTCAGGACGATATTTCTCAAAATATGTAGAGCTTCATTTGAAGCTTCTAAGAACCTTTAGAGTCCTTTTAGTTATTCAAATATTATATGGAATAGATATAATATGAACAAGTAACTCTACTCAACACTTAGAGCTAACGATATCCCAAACAAACAAATTGATGTGTGAGTTATGGCTACTCAAAGTGGTAAGAAAATAAGAAAGTATTCAAGCAAGTGGGGGTGGGGGCTTGCTCAAAAAGGGATCTACTAGCTTTTTTACATTCTAAAAGTGATAAAGCATGGGGGACGTACACAGTTTAAATTACATCATGTGTTTATATGACATGGAAAATATTCCGTAAATGATAGGATGCAAATTTCCTAGAAAATATGGTTCACCACACCTAAGTGTATTAGGTGATTGATTTGAAAGCAATGAGGGGCAATGCAGGGATACTTGTTCTCAACTCCTTGTCTCAAAAAGATCTAAGTTTCATTAAGTGAGAAGGTTCATATGCTCCTAAGCCTGGAGTTCGAGTTTCAACACTCCTCCTAAATGTTCAACCTTCAAGTCTTAATCCTAGCATGATCCTTGATACCTACGTGTTGGACTTGTACCTCCTTAGCCAAGACCTTCTCTCTCATGTAGTGACAATGTACCTCTCTATGTTTTACAATAGCAATGGATAAAATTTGCTTTTTTTTGTATTACAGACTGGTCATGTAGTCCACAAGGCTTGGATTCCATGCCCCTAGAGCTTGCTTGATACAATAGAGTGCCTTCTATAACCTACAAACATAGTTTCTTCTGAGTTTAGCTTGAAACCGTAATGATTTTTCCATGTATGCTACATCCTCTAGCTCTATGTTTAGAAAAGAATTTTTCACATTTGTTTGATACTTCTTCCTATGCTTGCTAGCTACAACTACAGTGATTGCTCTGATGTTAGTCATCTTTTCTATAGGGCTAAAGGTCTGTCAAAATCCACTTCATAAGCTTAAGGAAAAGTGTTTGTTACAAGTCCTACTTTACTACCATCTGAAGGCATCTTTAACTTATATACCCACTTGTTTTAAATGGTCTTCATGCCTTTTTCCCTTGGCAATGATGCCCAAGTGTGATCGTACACGAGAGCTCTAATTTCCTCCTACGTAGCCTCTTTCCATCCCCTGCATGTGTTTGCTTCTTCAAAGCATGTGGGTTCTTCAATAATTTTGTTCATATATGCATAGTGTCTAGCGATGAATGAATCATGTGTAAGCCTCTGAACTAGATACCTTAACCTATTAGTCCTTCTTATTTGACCTTTCCATTGATTTGAGTATTTTCTATTTACTTTTCAACTCTCCCCCATCATCGAATGATGATCTACATTGAGCTCTGCCACAAGAATTCATTTCCTTTAGTTTATTTGATCTTACCTTTGTTCCTTACATCACTAAGTTGAATTGATATAGGGATATCTCCACACCATGGTTGTTGTTTACTTGAATCTCATGGTTCACTAAGAATCGTGCTTTTTGGTTCTTCATTTTCTCTTGAAATCCTTCCTTCTTCATCTTCATCTGCATACATAGATACATTTCAAGGATACAAAGGTAGAATATCATGAAATTTTACATCCTTTCTCCTTTGTTGTAGGGTTGTAGCATCCATACCCACTTTTTTGACTCGCATATCCTATGATCACACATCTTTCTGATCTATAATTGAGTTTGTTCCTTAATTCACTTGGTACTAATAGATAGAAAGTACAACCAAACACTCTCATGTGTGATACATATGGTTTTATTTTATACCAAGCTTCATAGCATGTTCTGGAATGTATAACCTATGTTATTGCTCCAATAGTCCCTTGCATAGTGGTCATACTTTCCACATACGTAGAATTCATCTAATTTATTCTTGTATTGACTTTGATTTTACATTTCTCCTCAATCTTGATTAGAGTCATCATATGATCCTCTTCCTTACCGAATGATCTGCATCATCAAATGAAACTTGCAAGGGCTCAGAAGTTGCCTCATTAGGACTAGCACTAGACTATCCACCTGTAAAAAGAGGCAGCAAAGTATCATGCATGTCTTTAGAGCTAATAGATGTCTCCTTAGTACATGAAAGCAATGGCTAAATAGCATCTTCCACAAAAACAACATCACGGCAAACTAGAATGTGTTTAGTCAGTGGATGAGACAGATGATAGCCTTTACTTTGAGAATTGTACCCAAAAAAAATACATTCTATGGCTTTATCATCCAATTTTCTATGATGTTTTTCTAGCACTAATGCATATGCCAAACAACCAAAAACATATAGATGAGCAACAGATGGCTTGCGATCCTGCCAAGCCTCATATGGAGTGATAGACTGCAACGCTTTAGTGGGACACCTCTTAAGTACATATTCTGCACACATGATAGACTCAAGCTAGAAACTATGTGGTAAAGCCTGACTCTTGACCATACACCTCGCCATCTCCATCAGTGACTTGTTCTTTCATTCAGCAACTCCATTCTATTGAGGTGTATATGACACTATACACAGGTGTTTTATCCCACATTCAGCAAGAAATGTATTAAATCAGAAGACATATATTCCCCCCCTCGATTGGAACAGAGGGTGCCCATTTTACATGCTAATAAATTTTCAGCCAAAACCAAAAACTGTTTGAAGCACATGAACACTTCGGACTTTGCCTTCAATGGATATACCCATGCATGCCTGGAAAAATCATCGATGAAAGTCACGAAGTAAAGATGATTTCCAAAAGAAGGTGTCTCTGTAGGACCACAGATATCGCTATGTACAAGCAGCAATTTCTAAGTAGCCCAAACTCAACCATCTTTTAGAAATGGAGAATGCTGCATTTTGCCCAAAATACAGCCTTTATGAAAATGTTTTCGAGGTGCCTCAAGTTTGGGCAAAGAGGACACCATTTCAGATTTCTGGAGGTGTAGCAAACTAGCAAAATTCAGATGACCAAAGTGTGCATGCCAAAGCTTTGCATCTAAAATAGCTTGAGAATCATGTATTGCACATGCCGAATCATTCATAGATCTTTCATAACCTATGAGGTTATACAACCCACGACATAAAATGACAAAAGCAATAATCATATTGCCATTTGAGAGATCAGCAACTGTACATCTGTCATCAACAGATTTCATAACCAAGCCAATTTTGGCTAATGCAGAAACTGATAACAGATTTTTCTTGATCCCTCGCACATACAAAGCATCTCACAAATTGAAAGAACTACCATCAACAATAGTCAAGATGATCTTACCAAGTCCCATAGTAGGATAAGAGGAGTTGTTGGTGCATGTAAGAGTATTCCCTGTAGGGGCAGGCTCGTGTGAAGAGAAGAAACTGTGCTTTGAGGTAATATGTTTGGTGCCCCCACTGTCAAAGTACCAAACATCTGAGTCTACTGCAGACATGCACTGCGCATGAGAAGATGGGTCAAAACTACAAACAATAGTAAACGCCCATTCTTCTTGTTGCACCAGATTAGCAGACTTTGTTTTTGGTGTAGGGCCTCTTCAACAACCATTCCAACCTCTTTCTTCTTTGCCTCTTTAGTAGCCAGTCTTAAACAGTTCTTTATGATATGATCATTTCCTTTATAGTACTTGCAAAACAATTTCTACTTTTCTGATTTCTTTTCATCTTTGTCTTCCCTCTTCGATTGTGCAAAATTAGCAGATTTTTGCTTACTAATTGAAGAGCTCCATTTTCCTTTGCCCTTCTCACTAGCCAGGAAAGATTGATCTGCAACACGCATAACGGACCTATTTTGCCTAGACTGATCCTCCTCCAATAGAACAAAGACTAACTTCTCAAATGACAAGGCATTTGGATTGCCTTTCATCATCAAATGAAGAGTAGAAGCAAAACTCTCATATGAATCAAAAAGACCATTCAGAATGGTCTGCACAAGTGAGCTATCTAGTATAACCTCATGTGCAGAAATCAATTGTTCGTTCAAGTCTTTGATCTTTTTTAGAAAACTATCTATAGAATCACCTTCATTCATGTGCTCACTCTCCATCTGTTTCCGAAGGTAAGCAACATGAGCCTCATTCCTAGCTTGGTACAATGTGGTAAGTCCTTAGCTATTCTACAAGAGCGAATGTGAGGAATAATGGCACGTTTGACAGACAAAGCTATCAATGCATGTGCCTGGGCATCTTTGCCATACCAATGAATTTGCTCTATAGTAGGTCGAGCAGAAATCGCAGCACAAACAAGAATATGCAGAATATTACCATCTTCAATACCTTCTACATCAGCTTCAGTACCTGCAGTTGTAACAGTTGCAGGTGTGATAGGAAGTTTTTCAACACCCTACACAATGTTCCAGAGTCCTTTTGCAACCAATACATGTCGCATCATATAAGCCCACAACGGGTAGTTGGTACCATCCAACTTGTCCTCAACAGCCAACATACGAAATACATCACTGCTTTCAGCCATGGCCGGTGACTAAAATACCTTGATGCAGAAAATTGACTGTATCTCAAAAAGTTGAATAGAAGTGCCTTGAGAAATTCTGCTAAACCTGTAGTAGACTTTGAGATGCTTATACTTGTGAACGGAAACTAGTATATAACTTTGGCACAAAAATACAAAATAGCCTACACAAGCACTGTGATAATGCATTTGGAGGCCGAAAGGAGCTTAGATTGCGATTTTCGGCACCACAAAGTGAAGGTGTTTTGATCTCAGAAACACGGTGAGTATGCTCAATCAAATTCGTGCAATTTTGAGACTCCAATCAGAGAGTGTCGATGAGGACCTAGATGAAGCGAGGACCTGCTCTGATACCAATTGTTCAAGTTAGACGTCTACGAAAGCACGTGAACAGCAGAAGGAAGGAGAAGAAGCTTGGAGCACAACACACAATACTGAATGTATTACCACTAGAATGTACAAAGATAAGTAGCCCATTAGGGCAG
>CM035420.1:174537844-174545344 GCA_020310875.1 Ceratopteris richardii | reverse complement strand
ATTTGTGATTGGCTTGTTCCAACAACTCCCCCTCAATCACTAATTGTGATTATTTCATTCTTCTTCACTCCTGCCATCTCCTTGAATCTCTGCAGCTTAGGTCCATCCAAGCTCTTTGTCATCATATCTGCCACTTGTTCTTTTGTTGGAGTGTACATCACTTCAATCTCTTTATCTAGTACCTTTTCCCTCAAGAAATGATACTGAATCTCTATATGCTTAGTCCTGGCATGAAAAACAGGGTTAGCTGCCAAATACAAAGAACTCATATTGTCTCCAAAAATAATTGGAGTACTATGATCAGTCTCAAAACTTTTCATCAAGGTCTTCAACCATATCACTTCTTTTGCAGCTTCTACCATTCCCTTATACTCAGCTTCTGTGGATGATAAAGCAACTGTATGTTGCTTCCTTGAACACCAAGAAACTAGCTTATCTTCAACATAACAGAGATACCCATGAGTAGACCTTCTATCATCTGAGTCACCTGCCCAATCTGCATCACTAAACACTTTGATTCTTGTGTCAGAAGTGAAACCATAATACAAACCTTCACTTAGGGTTCCTTTGATATATCTGAGTACCCTTTGGGCTGCAATCCAATGAGTCTTCTTTGGACAATGCATGAATTGTGACAACACACCTACTGCATATGATAAATCTGGCCTTGTCAAGGTAGCATATATTAAACTACCTACCAAACTCTGATATTTCTTCATATCATTGAATTCTTCACCTCCATACCTGCTTAATTTATGATTTACCTCCAATGGTGTGGTTGAGGTCTTGCAATCCTCCATGTTAAACTTGACTAGAAGATTCTTCAAGTATCTCTCTTGTGAAACATATACTCAATGTTGAGTATACACAATCTGCATACCTAGAAAATAAGATAAGTTTCCCAAATCACTTATCTTAAACTCCTTCTCTATTTGCTTTTTGAGTTCATTGATTCCTTGAGCATCTGTTCCTATAACAATAATATCATCAACATAAATGCACATGTAAATGTATCCATTTTCACTTGCCTTCACTAGCAAGCTACTATCTGCCTTTGATGCTTGAAATCCACATTCATTCAAGAACTTGACCAATCTGTAATTCCAAGCTCTTGGGGCTTGCTTCAACCCATATAAAGCTCTCTTGAGCTTACACACATAATCTGATCCAATTGATTCCATGAAGCCTTCTGGTTGCTCCATGTATACTTCATCTGCAATGTATCCATTTAAAAATGCATTTTTCACATCCAATTGTGATAATTTCCATCCCTTACAAGCAGCAATAGCAATCAATGTTCTAATTGTAGACATTTTAACAGCAGGACTAAAGGTTTCATCATAATCTACCCCATAAGTTTGGGCATAACCTTTGACCACAAGTCTAGCCTTGTATCTAGACACCTTACCATCTGCAAACCTCTTTGTTTTATATACCCACTTACATCCAATGACTTTCTGATTCTTTGGTCTTGGTACTAATTCCCAAGTTTCATTTTCAAGTAGAGCATCATACTCTTCTTGCATTGCCTTCTCCCAATTCTGTTTACCTTTGGCTTCTTCATAAGTAGTTGGATCTTCTTCTGTCTTCACAATGTAAGCATAATCTTTTGTTGTTAGGAAAGATGTATCATAACTATACCTTATAGGTTCTTTCCTTTCCCTTGTAGATCTTCTGATTTCTGCACTTCTCGAAGTTTCAGCCTCATTTGACTCTGGATCAAATCTTGGCCCTTCTTCTACATGATCCTGCAATCTACTTCTAGAGTCAACATCATCAATACTTTCTTCATACACTTTTACTTTTGCCTTTCCTTTCCTTTGTATCTCTTCAACACCTGTATAATCATTTGGTGATCCTGTATACCATGTATTTTGCTCATCAAATGTCACATCTTTGGTAACAAGAAATTGCTTTGTGGATGGACTCCACAACCTGTAACCCATCTGTCTATCATCATATCCAATAAACACATACTTCTCTGCTTTTGGCTCTAGCTTATGTCTTAATTGTGAAGGAACATAAGCATATGCAATACATCCAAATACTTTACAATGATCAAGAGTAGGTTTCTTACCCCACCATGCTTCATAAGGGGTTCCTCCATCCAAAGCTTTGCAAGGCAACCTATTCACAAGGTATGTTGCAGTGTTAATGGCTTCTGCCCATAAGTAATTTGGACAATTCTTTTCCTTCATCATGGCTCTTGCAAATTCTACAAGAGTCCTATTTCTCCTTTCTGCTACTCCATTCTGTTGAGGAGAATACCTGCAAGTTACTTCTCTTTTGATACCTGCATTCCACAAATAATCATCAAACTCTTTAGAGAAATACTCTCCCCCTCCATCTGACCTTAACCTCTTAAGCTTTTGCCCTGTGATCCTTTCTGCATAAGCATGAAAATGTTTGAATGTCTTGAAAACTTCTGATTTATCCTTGATTACATATAAAGTAATCCACCTGGTTGCATCATCAACAAACAACACATAATATCTGGATCCATTTATGCTATAGTCCCTTGAGGGACCCCATACATCTGTATGAACCAATTCAAGCATATTTGAATGCTTGTACCCTGATTTGTTGTAAGAACCTTTATGTGCTTTACCTAATTGACAAGCTTCACACTTGTACACCATATGTTGCCCTTCAATATTTGGCAATCCAAGCACCACCTGATTCTTTGACATTCCTTTTATAGCTCTCTCATTGAAATGACCTAGCCTTTTATGCCATAGGTCTAATTCAGATACCTTTTGACTTCCATAAGTAAATAATGCATGTCCCACATTACCTTGGACTTTGAGAGTGAACAATCTTCCTTCCTTTTTACCTGCAATTATGTTTCTATATCCCTGATTTGGATCTTGCACATAAACACCATCATTTGTGAATCTTACCTCATATCCTTTCTCCACAATTTGCCCTACACTTATCAGATTTTTAGGAATAGTAGGAACATAAAGTACCTTGCTCAGAAGTGTACTTCCACTCTTTGTCTTCACTGATCCAATGCTCTCCACTTTATGTTTGGTATTGTCACCTGTTTGAACTGTATG
Organism: Ceratopteris richardii; assembly: GCA_020310875.1. NCBI lineage: Eukaryota > Viridiplantae > Streptophyta > Polypodiopsida > Polypodiales > Pteridaceae > Ceratopteris > Ceratopteris richardii. The sequence goes on along the minus strand of CM035420.1, from coordinate 174,542,285 downwards.
TCCATTCACCCTTTGATCTTCTCCCATTGATTCATGAGTTGCATTCAAGATAAGAGTCATATCATCCTTCTGATCTGATGCATAATTGTAATAATTGTTGTTGTAGGACTGAGATTGGAAGTTTCTTCCACCTCCTCTACCATATGATGTCCTACCACCTCTTCCTCTGAAATTGCCTCTTTGGTTTCTGCCTCCTCTACCTCTTTGATTATAATTTTGATTATTGCTTCCACCATTTTGATTGTTATACCAACAATCATTTGCCAAATGATTAGTTCTGCCACAAATCCAACAAGCTTTAGCATTATCTTTGTTCTTACCTCCTCTTCCTTTTCCTCTGAAGTTCATCTTTCCTTTTGTGAAGTTAGCTTGATTTGAAGTCCCTTCATCATCAGTAGATTGCTTTCCCTTGCCATTCTTTTTCTTATCTTTGGAGTACATAGCTTGACTTGTACTTCTATCATTGTCTCCTTTAAGGTCCTGCTCAAAAGTTAGCATGTGTCCTAGCAATTGATTAAGATCAGGAGTAAAGTGATCAAGTGACAACTCAATGGACAATATGAAAGGCTTCCACTTCTCATCTCCTCTCAGACCTGTAAGTATTTGTCTTACCAACTTTTCCTCTTCAATGTCTTCATCCACTGCTCCCAAGCTATCTGCAATATCCTTCATCCTTGCCACATAATCAGAAATTGATTGTGAGCTCTTCTTCTTGAAGGTTGTGAACTCAGCCCATAGTGAGGACTTCCTTGACTTAGTTGTATTTTGGAAATGCTCTTCCAAGGCATTCCAAACATCTGTAGCACTTTCCAAACCTCTGATGTGAGGTAAAAGATAATCATTTACAGCCATGTAAATGATACTCCTTGCTTGAGCATCCTTTCTCATCCAAGTCTTCAAAATTGCAAGCTCTTCCCTAGTAGGAATACTAGGGTCTGCAAATTCAGGTTTTTCTTCATCTCCTGTAATAAATGCTATAAGGTCTTTGCTCATGAGATGTGCTTCCATCCTCATGGACCATGCTGGATAGTTCTCCCTATCTAGCTTATCAATCTGCAAGCTTTCTCCCATCCTTGACCTTCTGTATCTGCAATTACTATGGTTTATGAGGATAAAGTGTACCTTTGATATAAGCTTTGTCCTTCTTGATTCTTTTCGAACTCCTGCTTTGAACTCCTGCAAGTTTTCTTCAATAATTTGTCCTTGTCCTCCTTTGATTTGGAAAATCTCCAATATTTGCACCAGTCGGAACTTCAATTGTCTTTTCTTCTCTTGTATTTCACCTTCAGCTCTGATACCACTGTTGGAGACCTCTTAATCTCCAAAGGTTTGATCTATACTGACTTAAGAACACTTCTATGTTAGTTATAAACCAAACTTTACACAAACAATGTTCTTCTTTACCAAAACTTCAATCAACACTTCTCTGAGTGAAGAAATGTTTACTCCAGAAAGTCTGCTTCAGAAATCAACTTCATTACCTGCACAAAACTTCAAATTCCTTCAAGTAAATGATGCACAAGTATTCGCAATACTTTTGCGCAATCATACTAGTCATTAGTTCTCAAAACTAATCACCAAAAGTTTAATTTGATCATTAAGATCAAAGACATGTCAGAAAATGTCTCTCAGAAGTTGCGCCTTCGACATAGTCAACTTCTTAAGTTGATTTCTCCCAATCTGAAACCCGTTTTGCTAAATGCTTTTAGCCACAGCTTCCTTATCTTCTAACTTAAATTTTAAGTGCTCACTCATCAAAAACTTTACAGTATACACTCAGATCTGATCAAAATACTGAGACGGAAAAGTGTGCTACTCTCAGACTTCAGTTTCTAAAGTTCACATATGAATGTTCCTATTGATCATTCTCACAGTAGGAAAGGAATTAGATTTTGAAACTCTAGACATAGCTTCATTAGCTTCTCAATTAGATGTGTACAAAAGGATTTCTGATCCACGTGATCAGACAGAGAGCACTCAGAGAAAAACCCGTTGCTATTTTCTGGGAAAAAACTCTCTACACATCTTTCTGAAGTTTGTCATCTACAAATGACTCTCTTACATATTTCTTGTCCTTATTAACTTATATATACATGACTTTTGACTCATCCCGTATCTATGACATTACTCTTTATCATCCTAAAGGTTTACTATACTCAATTTACAAGATTCTTCACTTATATGTACATATGTGTACAAGACATCATCCTGAAATCTTCTTCACTTTCACAAGTATCTTTCTTTGCTTCATTCCAACCATAAGCTTTCTTCAAGATCTGTATAATCATCAATTTGTGATTCGCTTGTTCCAACAGAAACTAATCTAAAACCTTCCTAATACATCTAAATTCGTGGTAGACACTTGGATGGAGGTATTACATGACTCAAGTGCTCAAATAAGCAAAGTATTGATGGACTTTGAGAACTAGCCACATCGACCTTCCACTAGGACACCACTGAAGCTCCCTTGTGACTCACTAATTTGACTCATCATGTTCTAGAACTCACGTGGTATTTTTGCTACATTTTATGAATAATATGAGCCTTCTTGAAGTATTTGAAGACTTCCCAAAGGTATTTACATAATTTGAAACTTGTACCCTACATAAAACAAATGTTCGCAACATTCTCCAAAAGAGGAGAAAAGTCGTGATCTTGTGGGATGTCCAAGAGTCATATGTCTATCTCTACACTGCTGTAGTTTTGTATGCAGAGATTGCAGAGCTTGTATCTCCCTCACTATATATCCAAATTACATGTTTGATAGCTCATTGGAAAGCTCTTATTCTCTACTTTCTTCCTCCAAGTTTTCATAATCATTGGATTTGTGAGCTGAGAGCAATACTCTCACAAAGTAGTGTGTGTTCTCTATTTTTTATCCCTGCTGAAGGTCTCCATTAAATCTCAAACTTGCAGAGGTCATATCTCCTTGTGTATGTATCCAAATCATGTATTATTTGGCTTGTTAGAAATCTCTTTAAGTCTACATGTATTCAAGAAAGTTTCAAAGTCATTGGAGTTGTGAGTTAAGAGCAGTAGTCTCTGCAAGTGATGTGTGTCCTCAGGTTCATCTCTGTTTCAAGGTCTCCATTAAAGCTGCATATTGCAGAGGTCATAGCTCATTGTGTATTTATCCATTTGAGGTGTTCTATATCTTGTTGGAAAGCTCTTAGACTCTAGTTTATGTGTGTGAAAGAGTTTTGGAAAATTCTAAGTGACTAAAGAGCAATTTACTCTGCAAGAAAATTGGTTTGTGCATACAAGTTTGTGAAAAAAGTCAACTAGGTCTTGTTGGGTTTCACCTACTTCTAGCTGTACTTTTGAGATCAATAAACTCCAACATTGGTATCAGAGAAAGTGCTTGGAGGCTTGGAGAAGTTTATCATACCTTGACGAAGAATTTGAAGCTATCAAAGAAGCAGTTCTTCATCAACACTACACAAAGGTAGAAGAAGATTGCAAGGAGGCATCTCAAGCAACATCCAAGCAAAGAAAGGTGCACATACCTCATTTACAAGGTAAATATTATATTTCTTCTCACCACACACATTGGAAAGAAGGCTTAAAGGAGGAAGCTTAGCATTTGTATTATTTGAGACCAACATGCACAAATAGAGAATCTTGATAAGACCAATTATCAAGCATGGAAGTTTAGAATCACATCATACTTGCAAGGTAGAGGCTTGTATGGTTTGATTGACGGCACAGATATCAAACCCACATTACCAGAGGACCCAAATCAGCAACAATTGAGGGAGTTTAGACTTTGGAATGAGAGAGACAAAAGGGTTATATTCATTTTATCACAAAATATTCAAGATTCAATGGTAGGACACATACAAGATCTAGACACAAGTAGAGATGTTTGGCTTGCATTGGAAAGGTTGTATGCTACAGGTACAAGAGTAAGGAAGATTCAACTCAAAAATGAGTTGAATAACATAAAGAAAGATACAAGGACATCGGTCAATGATTACATATTGAAAGTTAAAGAGATTGCAGATCAACTAGGATCAATTCAAGCTCATGTGGAGGACGACGACTTGGTTGCACATACTCTCAACGGACTCAAAGATGATGAGAGATGGAAACCCTTCATTACTTCAGTTTATGTCAGAGGAGAATTACCAGATTTTGATCAACTTATTGCCCTCATGGTCACGGAGGAGATGAATCTAAATGGTTCTACTTCAAATCAAAAAGGATCTCAAGGACAAGCTCTTTATGCAGGATCATCAAGAGGTGGAAACAGAGGTAGAAGAGGTTCAAATAGAGGTCGAGGAAGAAGGAGCGATGATCAAGGGACTTCAAGTGGCTTCTTCAACACAAGAGGAAGAGGAAGATCAAGTGCTAGAGGTATGAGAGGCAACTACAACTACAATCAAAGACAAAGGAGTGAAGAAAACAACAATTGCTATATATGTGGAAGGTATGGACACTA